>VDFB02047230.1:329416698-329518436 GCA_007258455.2 Sequoia sempervirens | reverse complement strand
AGGGCATGTAAAATTGTATTAATATAATAGATAGGTTTCTTAAGCGAGTAACAAACAAGACCATGCAAGTATAACAAGCATCACATATACTCAAAATCATTCCTTTCAACATAGTAATCAAAACTACTTAACCTTTCCTACATAAAAGACAAAGGTTTATATACTAGCATGCTTGTTAAATGCTATACTACAATTGACCAATTGGTTCCTTAGCTAAATCTTCTCTAAGAATCAACTTGCAACTCTTTCCACTTCTTAATCCCCTCTTCACAGAATTTCCTCACAATAACTCTCACACTATTTTCCTTACAACTTCTCTCAGTTTAGAAAACAAGAATCTCTCAGATAAAAATAGTAGAATGCAAGTGAATGTGTGTGTCAAATGAGGTAATCCTCTCCTCTATTTATACAAAAAATATGAGCCTTTGCTGCCTACAAACAAGCTACTTCGAATGACACTTCTCAGCTCCTTAGTTCGACTCAGCAAGTAAACAAAGAAGGTGGTGGCATAAATCGATGCTCATCAAACACATACCTAGCCAAGGGAATGAGTTTCCTTATTCCTTAAGACATCAAGAAAGATGTTTAGAAATGCAAGGTAATGGTCTCCTACAAGTCGACTTATTTGGCCAATTGCATCAATGACCAATTGATATTTCCATAATGCTTCACATGCTTGAATTTGTTGTAGGTTCAAGACTTCTATTTGATTTGCACCATTCTTACTTTGGCGCCACCATATCATCATGTTTCCTATTCTTTTGGTTCGTTGTTTTCTGTAATGACTTAGTCAAGGTTATTCATACGTTTTAGTTTCAACATTACTCTCAAGTTTGACTTTGTCTTACTCGTATACTTTACACATTATGTTGGTTGCTAACCATGTGCTTATAGTCATTACCTTATACAACACGTTCAAATGCTGCCTTAATTATCCCTATGCATTTCAAACGCTTTTGTATATTATTTCATGTGCTTTAAATATATGAACCATCGTTTATATATTCACTAACTCCTCCCCTTATACTCTAGCACTTTAAACATTTATACAACCTTTGTATTATATAAAAGGCAATGCTTTATACTATGTGCCTAGGCTTGACATATATATATCAACCGGTTTATATCATAGCATTTGGTCCATAATGTGTCAATGATTCATAATATATAATATATATATATATATGTATTATATATATATAGTATTTTATTCAAATGATAAATAAGTCTATTCAAATAGATATGCATAAATATTTAACCAATAATTATATTTATATATGTATATGTATATATTTACGAAAACATAATTATATATACATATATATCTATCATATGTATATATATTGTTATTACAATAATTATATTAAATAACATATATATTTACATACCATTCGATAATAACGATGTATATATACTTATATTAATATATCTATGTATGTTTCCATTACGTACTTCACACACACACACACATATATATATATACAAATATTACACATATATATCATTACTTCCATTTAAACAGATATAACCACATTCTCATTGCTTGACGTATATACACAAAGTGTATATATTTAGTTGACAAATATGAATTTACAAAGAAGAACTCACACAAAATAAAGAGACTCAATCATGTAACACCCAAAATAGGGACATTCACATACAAGATCATAACCTGTCCTAAATCATGCACAAGCAAGAATAAAGATAACATACCATTTCCCAAGCTACTGACTCAATTGGGCCAACTAAAAGTGAGTGTGTGTAAGCTCAGTTAGTTCTTATTAAGGGTTTCCAGACCAAGCCCCTCTCTTGAGTTATACTTCCCCTCTCTTCCAGAGGCTCAAACTTGTTCCTGCATTCAACTTAGCACATTGCCACTGTAGTTAGCCATTCACATTAAATCCATTGCATCATATTGACAAAGCATTAGAATATCCACATTGCAATACATATTCTTTCATTGCATTTCAACAATATAAACATAATTACTCCTTTAAAAACAATAGCATCTTAATACCTATTTCAGTATTCCATTCTTCTATCAAACATATCAAAGTCATGATTAACATTTATCATCTTATTTATTTATGAAGGTAAAAGTAACTCGGTAACTACGATATGGAGTGTAACACATACCTTGCTTTACCATTTCTTTCACAGGCCTTGATCTCATCATCAATACTTGGACCATTTACAGGTGAAATATATCCATTCTCAATAGACTTCCAGACATCAAATCCAAGATAAACCAGAAAACCTTCCATCCTTGTCTTCCAGAATGCATAATCCATCCCATAAAACGCATGAATCTTTCTTGTGTGCTATCCCAGATCTAACTCAAGCGGTTAAGCTTTCTTCCAAGGAAACTTGGTCTAATACCAAATTTTGAATGCACAAGACAATTGAGAGGTGGGGGGTGAATCAGTTGTACCTTAAAACTTCAAAACCCTCATAAACATTCAGATCCACATTCATTTAATTAACCCTAATATGTTATAATGATTTAGCATGAAAAGAAAATAACAGAAACAAAAACATAATCAACACCATACACACGAGAGAACCAAATTTATGTGGAAAACCTAAGAAGGGAAAAACCACGGTGAGGATTAGCTCACAATATAAAGTAATATCAACACCGATTACAAAAGGGCTCACTGTCGGAGGCACACTGCCTTAAAGAAAGAAAGGCTCATTACTAGAGTAGAAAAGAAGATAGAGAGGAATTTTACATAGAGAAAAAATCTCAATGCAACAGGAAAATCCACCACAATGTCACCAACACCCTTGTAGTCTGACTGAAGAATTTTAGACACCTTCTACTCATTGCATCCAACAATCTAACACATGAAAGCTCACAGTACACCTCTCAAACTTGTACCTCACAACTCTGCAATTCACATCGTACTCATCTATCTTGTCTATCTTATCATCTTTCAACACCTCAACTCTTATTTATACCATCTTCAACCTTGAAACCATTCTCCAAGGTCGTTTATGCACCTCAACCATGCAAATTCAAATTAGGTCAACACCACACATTCTCACAGTAGAAAGGAATGAAGGTAGACCACAACACACCTTAGCTAGGACCTAAATCCATTCATACACGCCATGCCATGCTTCCACAAAAAATGAAGCACCTTCACATTTAGTGTAAACACCCAGGTTAGTCATTACACGTGTAAACACCATTAAAATTTTAAGTACACACTTCCTTTGATCCAAAAACAGCTTGTGGAAAACAAATGTCATCTAAACACAATCTAGAATATTCTACCAACACCCTAAAATGCAACAAACCCCTTCACAACAACTTTCACCTGAAGAATGTACACACCCAATACACTCAAACAACTCTACCATACACTATAACTCAAGAAGCCAACTTCTGAAGCACCAAACCTCAAATGAATCCAATTGAAGAAAGATACTAGAACACTATTAGCATGCCTTCAAATCCCCAAGAGCTGAAACCAAATTGTGGAGAAATTTGGAGCAAAAATATTTCTCCCAGACACCTTTGCAATACACAGTTCACACACTGGTCAATACAAATTATGCACAACAATCTAGCACACCAAATTCTGGATATAACACCTTTGAACACCTCTAATTAACATATCTGAAATGCATAGAAATATCTTCAACCTAGAAGAAATTCAGAGCAACACCAGAACACTACTCTGCAACCTAGAACAATACTGCAACTCATTGTTTCCTCTTTTTATCAAATTTTCTCAAAAGCACTTGGAAACCAAGCACCAGAGACACATCCTCATCATCTTCAGTACTTCTTCAAAACTATAGACCCAACTGCAACCTAGCAACTCAACCATACATCCATAGACATAAGCTTTTCAAAGAAACACTAGAGGGTGACACTCATAGCTTACTAATGACAACACAATGCAACTAATCAAAGTATCATTAATACAACAATATAGATAACTGACCTGATTGATTTCCTGAACAATACTGCCTAGTGGATGTTGATTTGCAGGGCTAGTCTTATACTTGGTCCAATAGATGCCTTAGGGTTGGTCTAATCTAGGTCTATCTAGATAGATTCCTTTTTTCTCCTAATTGGACTGCCTTGCTTCATGCTAATCTACTAGCTCTACCCCAGACAGTTTCTGACCACAACCCCCTTCTATTGTCCCTAAATGAACTCTTTGTTGTTGGTTCGTCCCCCTTCCAGTTAGAGATCACGTGGAACTCTCATCTTGACTTCAAAAATAAGATTGCTACATGGTGGAATATCCCTGTGCATGGCTCCCCTATGTTCCAAAACTTCTAGAGGCTCAAGCACATCAAAAATATGGTTTAAGGATGGAACAAGAGGGTTTTTGGGGATGTGTTCCATCAAAAAAAGTTGTATCTAACAAGATCAACAAGTTACAAAAGAGGATGGAGGAAGGTGATACCTGTATTCTGACTTGTCAACAAGAAATGACTGAATGTCTAGAATGGGAAAAATACTGAAGAAAGAAGAAATATTTTGGAAGTATAAATCCATAATACAATGGCTGACAGATCAAAATACTTCTTTCATTCATGTTTCATCCCTCAAACATAGGAAAATAAATCAAATAAAAAAGCTGAAAAATGAGGCAGGGGATGAGGTGTCTCATCTCTTGCAAATTGGGCTATTGGTTGCTGGCCACTTCAATAGGACCTTCTCTACTCCTTTTGAGGCTCCTAGCTTGGTGTTGGATACTCTTTTGTTGGAACCCAC
Source organism: Sequoia sempervirens (assembly GCA_007258455.2). Classification (NCBI taxonomy): domain Eukaryota; kingdom Viridiplantae; phylum Streptophyta; class Pinopsida; order Cupressales; family Cupressaceae; genus Sequoia; species Sequoia sempervirens. The sequence continues at coordinate 329,513,698 of VDFB02047230.1, read as the reverse complement.
TCATAACTCCATATCCATTGAGGAAAATGATTCTATTATGAGGGTTGTTACTCTGGAAGAGGTAAGGTCTACTATGTTTAGTATGGGAGCTTTTAAAGCCCTTGGTCTCAATGGTTACCCCCAGCCTTCTTTCAAATCTTTTGGAACATTGTGGGTGAGGACTTGACTCTGGCGGCTTGGGATTTTTTCAATTCTAGAAAATTGTTCAAACAGCTAAATCATACCTTCATTTCCCTTATGCCTAAAATTGAGGAACCTTAGACCATGACAAATTTCTGGCCCATTAGCCTTTGCAACACTGTTTATAAGATTTTTTCCAAAATTTTGGTGAACCGCTTGAAACCCCTCCTAGATAAAATAATAAGCCCAAGTCAAAAAGGTTTCATCCCTGGTCACCAGATCTTGGATGCGGCTATATCGACTCATGGAATTTTACATTCTATGGACATGTGTAATAATGCTAGTATGGCTCTGAAGCTTGACATTTCTAAAGCTTACGATAAATTTTTATGGGACTTTCTTCGTAAAGTCTTTGATAGATTTGGGTTTAATCAAAATGTGATCAACATCATCTTGGAATGTGTTACCACAGTTTGGTACTCTGTTCTGGTCAATGGAGTGCCTCATGGGTTCTTTGCGGCTGGAAGGGGCATTCATCAGGGGGATCCCCTCTCCTCGTATATTTTTATAATGGTGGCTGATGTTCTGAGTAGGAATGTTACTCATATGTTGTTGGAGGGCTCCATTAAAGGTGTCAAACTGACCTCTACCTTTGGTCTTGCTTCCATTCAACAATTCATGGATGACACTATGTTATTTGGGAAGGCCTCGGTGGTGGAAGCTAGGAAATGGAAAAGCTGCCTCAATCTCAATGCAACTTGTTTAGGTCAGTGTATCAATTATAATAAAAGCATGATCTATTTTATTAACTACACTCCTAGTCTGCAGGACCATATGACTATTATTTTAGGTTGTGTGAGTGCCTCACTTCCTTCGATGTACCTAGGCCTCCCTCTCACTGTCAAGGAATTCACTCCCACTTTCTAGAATACTATTCTTGAAAAGATACAGAGGAAAATTGTTGGATGGAAAGGCTCCCTCTTGAGTCATGCTGGTAAACTACAACTCCTCACTGTTGCCCTTCAGGGGATCCCAGTCTATTTTCTATCCATGTTCAAAATGCCCAATTACATTGCTGAGAAGTTCGAAAATATTCAGAGATTTTTCCTTTGGTCTGGCACCGAGGATAAGAAGAAAATGTCTCTTGTCAGTTGGGAGAAAGTTTGCCTCCCTAAATCTGGGGGAGGGTTGGGCATTAGAAGGGTCCAAGCTACAAATAAAGCTATGTTGGCCAAGGTTGATTGGGACCAATTAAGAAACAAAAAGGACTAGTGCAGGATAATGAGTGCCAAATATCTTGACAATAAACCTCTCATCAAGTGTATTGAGAATGATCACCCTTGTGGGTCCCTAGCCTGGAATAATATCTGCAAAATGAGGAAACTACTTCAAATTGGTCTTCATTGGAAGTTGGGTAGAGGCAATTGTATCTGTTTCTAGGAAGATCCTTGGCTTCTTGAAACCCCCTTGACCAATTTTGAGTTTAAAAACCTAATGGATCCTACAACCCATTTTTTTGGCTTGAGGGACTGCGACTACCTTATTGGTCCCCCTAGTGCAAGAAGTTGGAAAGACCCGGACTTATGCTGCCCTCTCTCCCCTAACTTGAAAATCATAGCTAATTCCCTACAAGTGAATCTCTCCCTTTCTAGAATCCCCTTATTTGATCTTGAAGATAATTTCTTTTGGTCTTTGGAAAGCAAGGGAAACCTATCTATTAGGACGACTTATGGTCTTCTGTCGAACAAGGGCATTCAAAGCAAGATTTGGAAATGGGTTTGGAACTAACACTTGACTCCAAAAATAATTTTTTTTTGGTGGAAAACTTGTCATAACAAGATTCTAACCCAAGATAACCTAAAAAAGGGGGCTTTATGATCACGAACAAGTGCATTTTATGCAAATGCAATGAAGAATCTGTTGATCACCTATTGTTGCATTGTCCGTTTGCTGTTGAGGTTTTGGACCTGGCTTTTCAAAGGTTGGCCACTCAATGGACCCTAATAAGGATTTAAATTCCTTTATTGTTGGTTGGATTAGTCCTTTCCAACATCCCCTTCCCATGGAAATTTGGAGACAAACTCCCCTTATCATCTGCTAGTGCCTATGGAAGGAAAGGAACAATTGGATCTTCAGAGACATTGAAAGGAGTCCCAAGGAAGTCTTTGGCACTAGGTATAGAATTATCTCTAAAAGTATATCCCTATACAAATGGAAACCTCCGGACAAAGCCCCAACAGAGTGGGAGATTAAAATGGAAAATTCCTGAAATCTCAATCTTGGTACCAACTCCTTTGATGTTTCCAAGTCCACGGCTAGAGTAAACACTGTTTGGAAACCCCCAAATGTGGATTGGTTTAAACTGAATTTTGATGGCATGGCTAAGGGGAATCCTGGTTTGGCTAGCATTGGCGGTATCATTAGGTATTACAAGGGAAACTTGGTTAATGGGTATGCTGGAGGAATTGGTATTCACTCTTCTATGAAAACTGAGTCACGGGTGCTTCTCAAGGGCATCAAGATTGCTGTCACTTTGGGCATAAAAAACCTACACATTGAAGGAGAATCTTTGTCTGTGATTGAATCTCTTAATCATGGAAGATTGCTTAGCTACTGGAATATCAGGGACATTCTACTTGACATAAACCTTTTGGTCTCTAAATTGGATAGAAAATGTTTGACTCACATCTCCAGGGAAGGTAATCAAGTTACCAATAGCCTGGCTAACTTGGGGTCCAACTGGAATTAATGTAAGTGTTGGAAGAGGCTTGAGGTGTTACCTACTACTATACAAGGATTAATCCTTGCGGAACAAAGGAAAATAGAATTCAATGTTGGTTAACAAATTTTGTATTAATGGGTACAGGTGGCTCCACTCGATGGGTCCTTTGGTGATGTGGATTTGGTTGAGTGAGGTGGCAAGGTTAAAGAGGGATTCCATGTGGCTCTTTTACTTCCTTACTATGTATGGTGGTGCCTTCAAATTTTGCGAGCTATCTTCTCAATTGTACTACACATCCTATCATATCTCATGGGATGCGGGTATGAGTTATTAAGCACTAGTCTTTTTAATAATTCCAACTTAGGCTATCTTATGATTTGCATAAGATCTTTTGACTTGTACTTAAAAATTTCAAATCTCCCCCCCCCCCACGGCTAGCTGGCATGGGGAAATGTGTTGGATGCTCTGGTTGTGTTGTTGATATGTGGTTGTCATTGATGTCAACACTATTAGCATTTGATGTATTGAAGGTTGTATATGTTGAGGATATTGAAATTGTAAAGAAAGTATCTTGTGTCTCAATGGAACCGTAGTTGTCAGTGAAGGCATCTTTGTTCTTTTACATTGAAGATCAACTATTATGACTAAACATGGTTGTTGAGTGTATCTAGTCCATCCATCGAAAGTTTCAGTTTGAGTGAAGATTTGTTTTAGTTATGAAGATTTGTGTTCGATATGTTTTGTGGTTCTCATGTTGTTCTTGATTAAAGTTGTATAATTCGTAATTTAGTCGTCATAGAGCAGTTTTCTATTGTTTGGTGTTTAGGATGTTTCTAGATCATGCTCATCTTTGTTGTACGTCCGCATTGGATCCGTAGTCATGGTCGTAAGATTTTCTCAGATGTTTGGTTTTGTTCTTTGTCGTATACTTATTGGTGTATGTTGTGATCCTTGAGATTAAAAATTTATTTGTAAATTTGGGCCAACATTGAAAATATGCTTTATATTTCTGGCTAACTAGGTTGTTGATGTAATTCCTTGTTACAGATATATAAGAGTGGTTATTTGAGCGAAGTTAGTGTGTGCATAAGATTGAATGTATGCGAGGAAAGTCTGAGATGTGTGAATAGTGTCCAAATCATTCGATTGTAGAGAAAAGTGAGAAGAAGGTTTTTCTATGCTTAACTGGAACTATAATCAGGCTTGTGTAGAAGTTATTTTCTCAGTTCATACGTTGTGAATCTAATCCATATTGTTGTGTATTTTTGGGCAGTGAGCCCTCTTGTAATTGAGTAGTGAGCTCTAGGAAGTGTGCCTGAATACATGTGCATTCCCATTAGTTTTCATTATACTTTTAACAAGGTATAATCTTGTAGACTAACATCTACTGTGGTTTATCCCCTAATAGGGTTTCCACGTAAAAAAATCTTGGTGTTCTCTATGATTCTGATGTGTTGATTGTTTATGGTTTATTGTTCATTCATCAGATCTGAGATTGAATTAAGTAAAGTTTGAAAAGTTTAAATAATACGTGACAATTGATTCACCCCCCCTCTCAGTTGTTTGTTCTTGTTTTACCAACAAACTGTGTAGCTTTAAAATGGCCCTTGACATAACAGATACTAATTATCTGGTTTTAATTAATAATTGGCTTATCCTATGACTCTTTCATGATAATCATAGCCTCGTGGAGTTGGCGTCATCGGAAATGACCACTAAAGCGTGTAAAAGTTAGGTTGCTTTCATTACTCCTTGCTATCTCGGATGGTAGAGGAATGATAGTTTTAAAAAGGCTAAATTCACTGGCGGGCAATCACTTTTATGGCTAACTTTGTTTCTTTGGGTCTGCTACTGTGTGTCGTGGGTCATGATGGATGGAGATAGAGTAAGAACTGAGCCTAATAATTGTGAGGATTTTCGTAGGAACCCCATTACTTGGTACATTTGTAATGAGAGTGGTCTAGCACTGCTTTTGGAAAATCTTGTGGGCCACGATGAGTGTTTGTCAGCCCAATTTATTTGTCCATGGAAGGATAGGAGGGTCACCATGGGTGACATCTCATTTGAGGTGAATGAAGATATTATTGGCAAGGTGACGGGCCTTTCCTGTGATGGAAAGAAATACAAAAAACACACCAAAACATAAGACTTGGAGAGTCTCAATGCCTTCTTGAAAGGTGACGAGAAGTCAATTTGGAAGTAGTCTGGTTTTCGACCGTGAGGTGTTGCCAAAACCCTGGGACAAGGTGTGTCTTGCTTTAATGAAATATGTTACTTTAGAAGATCGGTTAAAGGTGTTTTATTTTTACCATTTTCCACTGTTAAACCACTTTAGGCACAAGATGACCCTCAACTTTCTATTTTTTCTGCTCACCTCTCTGAAAAATTTAGTTAAAGAAACCCTCAAGGCTACCGCTCTCAACCCGGATGATCCACCCTCTTTACCTTTGCATGAAGGCCTAATCCTTAGGCTCTACCAATTTTATATTTCCCTGCACCCACCCAAACCCATCTCTGTTGTGCATGTTGAGGAACTAGAACCCCCTAATGTGGCCCCTGTTAATCCTTTCCCTACTACCTTCAAGGGTTCCAAGAGGAAAACCCCCACTCCTGAAATTGAGCCCATTTTTGAACTTAAGCCCAAACCCCCTTCTAAAAAGAAGAAAAGAACGACCAATATGGACCATTCTAATGTAGCAGAAGGGTAATGTGAGCTAAAAAATAAACCTGTCAAGAAGGACATCAAATCCGCTGCCAAGAAGGGGACAAAAGTTTATTGGAGCCCGGTGGAATTGTCGGCCTTTGACAACAAAGGTAGGAGCATTAAGGAAAAAAACTCCAAGGGTGATACCATGGTGGATGTGAGCTTTGAAGTGGGGGTGAAAAAAACTAGCTTGAGGAGGTCCAATAGACTGGCAAAGAACAAAAAAGGTACCCAAGTTGATGAGATTTCTAGTGACTCAGAGTAGACTGGAGGCAAGACTAAAGGAAAAAAAGACACTATTGAAGAGATGAACAAAGGGTTTGTGGAAGGCACTAGTAATTTTCTAAACATGAGCAATGGGCTTAAGGAGGATTCCACTCACTCCTCTAACTCTAGAGCTACCAGGGAAGAGGAGATCCTGAGTAGGAAGGGAAAGAATGAGGAGCCCAGTGTGCTGCAGGATCGGGTTGCTAAACTGGAGCAAATATTCATTTGTATGGCCTAGTTCACAATTAAGATGATCCATAGATTTGCTATCACTCTTTCTGATGAAATCAAGGAGGAAGAAGATAAAAATTATGAGGGAGAAGGACCCAACTGGATTTGGGACGATGTGTTAAATCTCTTGGTCCAAAAATGGGAAAATGTAGACAATTAGTGTTTGGATCTGGGTGGTACTGGTATTCTGCTGTTAATGTGTTGTGCCTATGTCCTATTTCCATGTTTTTGGTTAGAGAATTTTTGATAATGTTTTGAACTATTTCCTTTTTGGCCCTCTGGGCTCTCTGTGTAAAGGGTACACCACCCTGTAAATGTTGCTTATATAATAAAAAACACCAACAACTACATATACTCTTGCAACAATCTTCTGCTCATCAATGACAACACAAGCTTTTTGACATCAATGACAACATCAACTACTCATACTTGCAAAATAATTACATTAGACACAATTCACAATTCCCAACCTAAGGAATTTTTAAAATTTAAATTAAATAATAGATTAATTTCATTTTTTCTTTCATTCTATTTTCCCTTTTCCCGAAGCATAGAAAATATTTTAGTAATGAGTAAAATAATCCTTTAAATTCCTAACATTTTATTTAAGAAAAAATGAAAAATTTAGACCATCAATTTAATCATACATTTACGGGTTGTAGGGATTCCAAAACGATTCCTAAATTATATTTGGGTTCACATAAGGTCAAATATAACACATACCGTACTCAATTCAAGTATGACGAAGGAATGGATATGAAGGGGCCCAATGTATTTATGTCCCTTCGTGATGATGGTTTGATTGGTAGTTGGCCTATTCAGGGAGACCCGTGGAAGCTCTGTAGGATGGTGAAATTAGGGTTTCCTAGTTTTGAGGAGGTTGTTGCTTGGAGTTTGGGATTCTGATTGCGGATTCTTTCTGGGTTTTCAGAGAGCTTCGCAGTGGTGTGTTCAGTTTGGCATTCCGGGCAACTTCGCGAATTTACTATTTTTAGTAAATTCTATTTTTGGCAGTGGACAGTTTGGGTTCAGTTCAGTTGGACCTCTTCTTCGGTTGTTTCAGCTGGCACTTCAGTTCTTGGCCTTGGGCGCATAATTCTTGGAGAGATAAGTATTTTTCATTATAATATTATATTTTAATATTATACCCCTTGCCTAGTAGTGCAACTTTAAGTTGTTTTTAAAAAAATGGGAACTTTGAGGGTCAAGGCGTCATGGAGGGATAAGTATTATCTTTTAAATGTCAAATATTGTGGTTAAGGAAGTGGACGCCTATTTTGTGAGATGTGATGTTATTTTAAAAAGTGAAATATTTCAAAGGAGAAAAAGGACGCCATTCTTTGGAGGGAAAAGGTGAATTTGAAATTAGGGTTTGGGCGCCCTTTGGAAGCTTCTAGATGTTTCTCACTTGTCTATTTATTCTGGCCTCAGCTCTTCATTTGGGATCTTTTGTCTACTACACCGTTATGCTGCTGAATTATCTTCAGGCACTCGCTTCGAGGAAAGCACACCTCCTAGCATGGGCTCATCTTCTTGCTTGAAAGATAGCAACTAGTTGAGAGGTTAGCTTGTATTAGGTTTGAATTGCATTTCCAGTTGAGTAATTGCATTTTGGAGTTCTAGTTTACATTTTCTGTCATATTTTGATGTTGCTGAATGTCATTGAGGAGTGTAAGATTTGCTCATAGCTCATGAAATAAAAATGCTATCATTCTGGGTATTGAATCTATCAATCTGTTTATGAGGGGCGACCATTCTTGCCAGTTTCCAGATTTTTATTGTGTCTCTTTGATTTTATTAAGGAAATTCGCCCTTGCAGCTGGGCCGTACCATCTTGAAGTACATTGGAGTTTGTGCAAAAATAAATAAGGCTTGTTTTGGGTGGTTTAGGGATTGCATCTTGGGCGCCTACATTAGTATAGTAATCTGCATTTGATCTTTCGTCAATAGGATGTGTTTAGAGTGAGTTATGTGCATTTTAATGGGTTATCATGCTGCTGTTCTGTATTAAATCTGTCAAAAACAGTCATACCAGATTTGAGGAAGTTCATTATTGGTGCGAGGAGTTGATATTCAAAGAGTTAGTGAGTTTAGAAAGGGTGCTTATCTTGCTATAGCTTTGGAAGTTCTTATTCTTATGATATTGGCAAACTCTCTAATTTGATTGTAAGCTGAACAGTAGTACTGTCAGCAATTCTCTCCTTTCATTTGATTTACATGTACTTCCCACTGAATAAGTGGAAGAGGCTGGCTTGCCGCCTATTTACTGTTTTGCATTGTAATTTCCTAAGTCTCTGCCATATGGTCGCCTCCTATCCATCACGGATTGAGTAGCACATACTTGGTGTTGAGCTAATTTTCAGTATTGCATTAGATAGGGATCCTCTGACCGAATGCTCGTCATTCACCGACACATCTCGTGGTTAGAGTTCTTATTTAGCATTTTCCTTTGAGATCCTCTGACCAATGCTCACACCTTGCCCACATCGGGATCCTGGTGTACATTCTGGTTAGAGTTACTTTTCGCATCGTTTTGGTTTATGCTAACCTTAACGGGTGCGTGTTGCATTGTAATCAATTGTGAAAAATCAAAAAAAAAATTGGTCCGGTTCATTACAGTGACATCTCTGAATTAACCACTATTGGGGAACAACTCAGACCTATGTAACTAGGTGGAGGAATAACCTTGTATCTATAACCATTCAACGCACACCAAGGTTACCTACTTAATATATATATAGCCAAAGCACATCATAATCATTGATGAGGCCTACTATTAGTTTTATGTTATTTCATTACATGCTTTTAGACATCTCTCGATACTTATTTCCTATATATCCCTAAAATTTTACCATCTTTTATGATCATTATGCAAACTTGTACCTGGCTTAAAGTCTATGCAAATATGATTATGATATAATAGTTATTGCATAGTTAATATGTGGATATGTATGAAATGCAATGAATATCTATGTTTAAGTTATACTTATTAGTATTGTGTGAACTAACTCTTTGTGGCCAAGGAGCCAAAGCAAGCAGACTATAGCTTGCAAAAACTAGGAGGCACAACCTGGAACTAAAGGGAGTTTCAAATAGTGATGCAAGGGAAGTTAGAAGAATGTAGCCGCTACATAATTAGAGGCGTCTATTTTTTAGGATTGTTGTGAATCATCACATCATTTAATAAGACTACTAGAGGAGAAGAATTCTTCCATGATTGGGAATCCAATGTGATTGTTTCCACAGTCTACGTTCTAGTTTAAACCATTGCAGCAAAGTTACTGTCCTATTCCAATTATTCCACCCTTTCAGTTGTGTTTTAGTTACTTAGACTTTATCACTCTCTATTTTTTAGGGAGTGGTGATTTATGATTAGATTTCTATTTTTATTCCTTGTTCTAATAAGAATCCCTCACACTTATATGTATGGTTTGATGGTTGAGTTAGTTAGCAAGTGGGAAAAGAAAATATAGTAGATAGATATATTCGGTTTGTTTATGTTTTGCATAGATAATTTTTTTTTTTTCAATCATGATCTTATGAATAAGCTATTTTAGAAGAATCTCTTTGGATTGTGATATCTTGAGTTATGCAATGAAAATCCTTTTAGTAACAGTTACGTTGAATAATTTTGAGGAGCTAGACTTGATTTTATCTAGTGGAGACAGTCACTTGAGCAAGGGCCACTCAAGGTAAATGTTCCCCACTTTGCTTTTTGTACATTTTTTTATAGTAGTAATTTTCATGATTATGTTTGTCTTAATCAGATTCTTTATGTGGTGAATGTGAATAAGATCTTATCTTGTATTCATGCTTTAATTGTTTTCATGCATTGTCCTTCAAAGTTAGTCAAATTAGTCAAGTTAGAAAGTATTGATTAGTTACAAAATTCATTTCTTGACAATGAACTAGTCAAAATATTTAACTATAAGTACCCATGGCAATAGCTTCAACATTACTTCTTTTTATTGTTATGCAATTGATGATTTTTAGTGTGCGTAAACACCTATGCTAGGATGATATAGGTACTAGTGAAGAGTCTTTGAATGCACATACAGTTCCAACATCATGAAAAGCTTATGTTAACCCCAATTGATAATTAAATGAAGGTTTTTCAAGGGTTTAGTGAACTGTTTAATAGGACTCCCTCTGAATTGTGTGCTTGACACCAAGTTTCCTAAACATTAGTAGGCCTCTACATTTTTGGTGTCATTGTTAAGGATAGTGCTACTTTCAAATATTCATCCCTTTTATTTCAAGTCTTCATATTTTAGTATTTTGTTTCTAACATTAGAACAATTAGGTTTTACTCCATCAATACCAAAAAATTTCACTAACATTGTGCAAGATCCATTGCTATACAAAGTCACATTTATTGTATGTAGAGGAGGCGAGATGCCTTAGGGAATATTTCTCTCCTCATCATGTGAAGCTAGAGAGGATATTAATGATTACAGTGATAAGAGAAAGGGTGTCCTTGAAGAAGAACTTTCCATTTCAATAACATCCATTGCAAATATAGAGGAGACTTTCCAAACCATGGCTGATGCAATAGTGGATGACCCACTAGAACATATCACTTTTGAGTTCCCAATCACCAACTAGGAGAGAGCATCTGTCTTGAAGAATATACCTCCTTCAATGTTGCTTGTATTCTATGGCTTGGTTACTGAGGACCCATATACCTTCTTATTCGAGTTTGATGTCTTGTGTAGGAGTTATGACTACACAATTGATTCACATAGACTCAAACTATTTCTAGCAACCTTGAAGGATGTTGCCTTAAGATGGCTTATGGTTCTAGGAAGAGAGATTTTTTTCTATATTGGGACACCATGAAGAAAAAGTTGCTAGAGAAATAAAAATACTATTGTAGAGGAGTTGACGAAAGAACAAATGACATTTTCATAATGTCTTAAAAAGAAGATGAACCATTGGAGGACTATGTGGAAAGGTTTCAATTATGCTTGAAGAAGAATCCACAAAATAGACTTTTAGAAGGATCCCTAAAATTGATATTTTTAAGAGGAGTCAATGATGACTGTATGGATTCCCTTAATCTCATTGGGTCAAGAGATGTATCAAAATTACCTTTTGAAGAAATCTGAAAAAGTTTGTAGAAACTATTTAAGAACCTTTACGAAGAGGAAAAAGGGGGAAATAATATCTTCCATTAGCAAAACATCTAATGGATTCTCTAGAGTGGAATTGAGTAACTTTTCCAATATGAAAGAAGATATCATAAGCCATTTGGCTACCCAATTGGACACTCTACATATGAAGAAAAAGCAAGAAGAGGTAGAGGGAATCCTTCCTGAATATTGCCCTAACTATAGATAGAGGAATGCTAATTGTAAGTGCAAAAGAGTAGCAAGTATTATAGAGGATAGAACAGGGAAAAAAGACTTTCAAGCACTAGAGGGTGAAGATGGACAATTTTTCTACATCACACAAAGGAGGCCATGACAACCAAGACAAGGTAACCTCAAGATCCTTTGAATTTCAATACACCATTTCTAGTTAGCAATCAAAAATTCTCTAGTTAGAACCCTTAGCCTTGGGAAAACACCCATAAGCAATGGAAAATTCCTCAACCACACTAGAATCGACAACAACAAAATATGTGGCCACAAAAAAACTTTCAAGGATCCAACTATAACCCCCAATGGCTGCTAAAGCAAACTCAATGGCAACCCCAATGGAAAAAGGGCCAACAATGGAAAAACCAAAATATAAACTACCAATAGAATTAGTAGCCTTTACAACCATAGTAGCAATCCATCATGCCTGATCCAACAAACCTATCATCTCAGCCACCAAGAGAACCTCAGTTTCCATCCCAACTTGCACCTAACCCAAATAATAAGCCCATTCAATAGGTCTACACTAACGAGGCTATTCAATACCCTACTTATGGGGTAGAGGTGAGTGATGTCCACCTCAAGTGAGGGAAAACATTGGTTGGGCCTTCATCCCCTCAAATCATTGAGTTGGAAGATGAAAAACCATCAATGGAAGCCTTGGACAACCCACTTATGGAACTTGAGTCAAATCAGGTGAACCAAACCACTTCAAGTCCAAAGCCTCCATTCCCTGAGCATTTAGTTGTTAAAAAACATCAAAACCAAGTTGAAACTGACCTATTAGGATAACTTCAAGATGTGTGTATAAAGATACCTCTCATTCAAGCCATCAAGGACATTCCTATTTACACAAAAATAGTGAGAGACCTTTATCTTAAAAGGATAGGTAGAAAAAGGAAGGACCCTTAGATTGTACATGTCTTAGGGAACCTTGCTGACATTATGCTAGGGAACATCCTATCTCTCAATATACAAACATTGGAATTCTAGTTGTGGATGTTAATATAAATGGTACCCTCATCAAAAACACCTTGATTGAGTTGGGGAAGCCATTGATGTGATGACTAAGGAAATAATGCAACTATTGCAATTAGTAAACCTTAGACCTACACCCACTACTCTATAGTTTGCAGATAGGTCAACAGTGAAACCTTAAGGCATCATTCAGGACTTTCTCATAGCATCAGATTCATGGGAGTACCCACTAGATTTCATAGTACTACAACCAAAGGCTATCCTTGTAGATTATCCCCTTATTCTAAGACAACTATGTTTAGCAATAGTTGATTCATTTATAGGTTGTAGGTCTGGAAACATGATTATCTAAATTGGGGCTATGAACAAGAAGTTGGTTCTTTATCCACCAACCCAACCTCATGTAGATTTAGAGCAGACCATTTGGCCTACCCTAGATGAAGGATACCAATATTCTTTGCAGACTCTCATTACTATTGAATGCAACCCTTTGTTGAGTAACCAAGATGACGATGACTTAATTGCACACATGTAGTGTAGGAAAATGCATACCCTTGAATTTGCAAACTCGTTTGGGCCTGCCTTGCTTTATTTATCCCTATTTATGTCTTAATTGGTCCTATTTTGCATCCATAAGCCTAATAAATTATATATTTTTATGGCTAATCCTGACAAACATCAAAGGATAAATGATAATTTAATGATTTTGGCTATGTGTCCTTGATTTTTGGACTAGGACTAAGACACCACCTATGGAATCTTTGTCCTCCATAGGTCTTGGGACCCTGATTTTAAGGGCACCTTAAAAGGCCCCTTTTTGGAGTCTATGCCCCGAGTTTCAAGCCTCAGGACTGAGACACCACCTAGTGTGTCTTAGTCCCCCCAAGTTATTTTCAGGATTTAATTTCAAATCTTGGTGAGATTTAGCCTCCTTTAATTAATGAATTCATATATTGACTTGGTGTGGAGTAATTTCAGGATATTAAGCATGGATACGTATAAATACAAGGTTCTTTCACTAATTTTCACAATAAGAAACAATTCATGAGATCATCCTAGCAAGTTCACTAGTGACACAAGAGAATTCAAGAGCAATTCATCAAGCATTTGGAGCCATCATTAAGATTCAAGCATCACATCAAAGATATTCTTACATCATGTGTGTTTTTTAGCTAACATTTGTGATGTAGGGTTTTGATTCAAGCAAGAAATTCAAGTCAAGATCCATCAAGCATTCATTCAATTCAAGATCTACATTCAAGGTAGCCACTTCACACAAGTTTACAAGTTTCATAACAAGGTTTTGGTGAGTTGCAACATAGCTCTTTGTTCATTCATCATTTCCATTTCTTATCTCATTTCATTTCAAGGTTTAATTACCAACAAGGGGTTTGACCAATGCAAACCCCCATTTAGTAATAATCAACAACTTTTTCTTCTCTTGTGTGTTTTTGTTTGCATATTTAAGTTGAAGATCATTTGAAGTTCAAAGTTACAAAGTTGTAAAGTTGCATTGCAAAGTTGTCATCTTCATAGAAAGTCACCTACAGGCTAGATCTAGAAGTTTCAGGACTTGAGATCTAAGAATAAGTTGTAGACATTGAGCCTCAGGATCATCTTCCAAATTTTTTGAAATTTAGATTAGGATTAAGACAACAGTAAGGGCATCTTAGTCCTCCTAGAGGTATTTTTTAGAGATTCCTTTAGATCTAATTCCAACATCTGAAGATTCTGCATTTTCCCCAAAAATAGTGGTAGGACTAAGACAACAGTAAGGGTGTCTTAGTCCTCAACATATTTTGACAAAATTTTTGCATTTCTAAAATCCTTATCACATTTCCAGACTTCCCGAGTACATACATCCTAACTTGCTATTACTTAATTTTTCCATTTGCACTCATTATTTGGCTTGCATTACTAGGTTTTGTGAGTTGAATGTTAAGTTGTCTTTTCCAAGCTTTCGCTTGGTGGTGAACCCTTCAAAGCCTAAGAAATATTCCGAGTCATCCTTGTTGAGAATAGACTCACCTTTGTATTGATAGTCAATCCAATTTGGGTATCTTAGGTTTCCTTGAATGAACCATCCCCCTATAGAGGAAAATCCAGGATAAGGGACCCCTATTGTGAGTCCCTTTTCCCATCATCATTTCCCCAATGGTTCAACAAATTATACAGAATAATTGCGGTAGGAACCCACAACAATAGGACTGTCTCTCATGTTTGCAAGATCCTCTGTGAAATATTATACTTGATAATACATTAGAATAAGTATCCTAGTTTTCCATTCTTTATTGCCACAATAATGTGTCTCAGATATTGTTGGACTTGACCTTTCATTTGCGTAATTATCATCCAAAACTTTAGACATCATACCAAGAAGAATGTTAAATGTTAATAGTGGATTAACTATTGAGCAACAGAGTTCTCTAACCACTGTGTTGTAGGAACATGCAACAACCTTTGCATGGGACTACCATGAAATGAATGGGATTGATCTAGACCTATGCATACATAGGATCTACATAAATGATGGTTTCAAATCAATTAGACAACCCGAGAGGAGAATGAACCCTACACTAAGAGACATAGTAAAAATTGAACTACAAAAATTACTTGATTTAGGTTTTATTTACCCTATTTTTGATAGTTAATGGATGTCACCTTTAGTTACTGTACCAAGAAAGGATGGAAATGGAGAGCATGTCTGGACTATAGAGAATTAAATGTAGCCACTAGAAAATACCACTTTCCACTACCTTTCATTAGTCATTTGCTTGACTCCCTAGCAGGTAAAAAGTACTCCTTTCAGATAGATGGATTCAATGGCTACAACCGGATTAGAATAGCTCTAGAGTACTAGGATAAAACCACATTTACATTCCTTTGGGTACATATGTCTATTATGTTATTCCCTTTGGACTATGTAATTCTCCAACCACTTTCGAAAGGGAAATGCTAAGCATTTTCTAAAAAAATTCACACGACTCCATGGAAATCTATATGGATGATTTCACAACCTATGGAGAAACATATGATGAAGCATTCAATAACCTAGAGAAAGTATTAAACAGGTGTAAAGAACACAACCTATCCCTAATTCATGAGAAATGTTTCATGTGATGACTTAGGAGATTGTGCTAGGACATTTTGTATCAAGTGAAAGGATTCAAGTGGATCCAAATAAAATTGAGATAATCTCCACACTCCTTGTGCCAAAAAACAAAGAGATGTCAAGAGTTTTCTAGGATATGCAAGCTACTATAGAGGATTCATTCAAGACTTAAGCAAAATTGCAACACCTTTATTTGTTCTAATCACAAAGGATATAGAATTTGAGTGGACCACATCATTTCAACACTCTTTTGAAGCACTTAAGACAACACTAAAAAAAGAACCTATCTTGAGAGGACCAAATTGGACTTTTCCTTTTCATATACACATAGATGCGCCTAAATTTTCTATAGGAGTTATGCTTGGACATAAGGAAGGAAACAAGGACTATTCTATCTACTATATCAATAAGAACCTATAAGAAAAAAAACTCAACTACACAATCACCAAAAAAGAGATGTTGGTAGTTGTTTATGCAATTAACAAGTTTAGGTCTATATCACAGGGTATCCAGTCTTTATTCACAATAATCACACTGTAATAAGATATTTAATGAATAAATTGTGGTTGGTGGTAGACTAGTTAGATTGTTGTTATTGTTACAAGAATTTGTTTTCACCATTGTGGACAAGCCCGGTAATGCAAATGTGGTGGAAGATTTTATGTCCAGGTTACCAACTCAATTAGAAGAAGGTTTTGTTGATTATTTTCTAGATGAAAATCTATTTTCTCTAACATTATAGATACCTTGGTTTGCTAATATTGAAAATTTCCTAGTAGTAGGGTAGATACCACCTCATTTCCCCCTAGAGAGAAGAGGTAGTTGGCAGACAAAAGTTTCCCCTACTCCTAGGTAGCTAGTTATTTATTCTATATAGTTCCATACAATATTATGAGGAGATGCATACAAGAGGATAAGGTTTATGACATCCTTAAATCTTTCCATGATGAACCTTGTGAAGGAAACTTTGCAGCAAAGAGGATTGCACTCAAGATTCTCACCACTTGCTATTATTGGCCAACTCTTCATAAGGATTTAGTTAAATATACAAGGATTTGTAACAAATGTCAAAGGATGGGAAGGAAACTAGGAAAAATGAGATGCCTTTACAACCACAGTTGGCACTAGCACCATTGGATAAATGGGGGCTAGGCTTCATTGGCCTAATATCACTAACATCCAATAACAAGGAGTATATCTTAGTTTGCACAGATTATCTGAAAAAGTGGGTTGAAGTAAAATAATTACAATTTACTAGAGATGGTAATGTACCCAAATTCCTATATGAATATATATTCACAAGGTATGGAGTTCCAAGAGAAATTATGGCAGATCAAGGTCCATAATTCACATTATAGTTGATTACTAAATTGGTTTAGGAGTATGAAATAAGGCATAGGAAATCAACAACCTTTCACCCCCAAGCCAATTTGTAGGTGGAAGTAAGAAATAGGGAGATTGAAAACATCTTGACCAAAACAATGTAGATTCACAAAAAAGATTAGGTAGCTAGGTTACTTGAGGCAATATAGGCCTATAGGACAACATGGAAGACAACAATAGGCTTTACACCTTATGAGTTGGTGTATGGTAAAAAAAATAGTTCTACTCATTGAATTTGAATACAAGACACTCAGAAAAGTAGTTGAACTAAATACAGAATTGACAAAGGAACAAAAAGAAAGACTACACAATCTAAATGGATTATATGAGATTAGAATGGGAGTTATGCACCACATTGAGATTGTTTAGAAACAAAGAACAAAATGACATGATTAGTTTATAAAAAAAATAATTCAGTGTGGGTGAATGGGCTTTATTATATGACTCAAGGTATAAAGATTATAAAGGGAAGATTCAATCAAGGTAGTTAGGACCATATGGAATAGAGCAATTTTTCCCAAAAGTAGTCAAGTTATAGACTATAGATGCTGTTAGATTTTCACTATTGGTCAATGGGAATAAACTAAAATTTTACAAGAAGCCAACACAAAAAAATTATTTTATTCTTTCTTTAATGCATCAATATGGACCAAGAAATGATTATAATAAAGACATACTACCACTAGAAGGAGATTCAACAACACAAACTACAAATTCTACAAGTGAATTAGTAGATGAGCTACACAACTCACCTATTGAGGTCACTCAGGTATAATTTTCTAACATCGACACATGCACACACTGCACCAGTGACACAATTAACAATTATTTTTAAAGTACACTCCACAATGAAGTAGGGACCTACAACTTCATGCATAAAAGACAACACAATTCAGATAGGGACATGTTGTTGAAGGTACCCACAACACATGCTAGTCAACAAATTCAATTTTTTTGCCAACTTAATTTCATACTATCCACATGCATTAAATTTTCCCATACATTCAACCAATTGCATGTCATGCCATTATATGTAGCTTCATAATCACATTCCATGTCACATTCTCCATGCATTTAGGAGATTGCTTCATATCACATAAGTCGTATAAACTGTAGCCTTTCATTACCACACGCCACCCTATCATTTCATCCATCACCTATTACAATTAAGCGAATATCAAATCATAATTAAGCTACAAGCACTCTTAATCAACTTCACACAAGCTGAGTTAAGTTCACTTCAAGTTGTCAGGGACATACTATTTTTCCATAATTAAACATCGATTGTAATTATGTTTTTGGAATATTTACCTTTAATTATACATGCTTCATACTCATTATCTTATGTCCACTATATGTAATTAAACATTCAACCTAGTAAAGTAAAATTAAGTGAGGTCACTTAATTATTTTAGTTCGGGGGAGAGTAAATTTTTCAAGGTTTTCATTTTCGCCACTAGAGACACCAAACACCTTTTTTACTTTTTGCAAAGCTTTTGTCATTTGTTTCCCAATTCTATGCCATAACCTAACCCAATTTAAGATATAAAAGACAAAGTATAGAAGTTGAATTTCAAGAATTCAAGTATAGAAGACAAGAATAATTGGTGAGGTTAAAGTTGTGAGCTGAATTTGCAGAATTTGAACAAAACAAAGTAATTTACCATCATGGGATGAGATATTATTTTTAGAAATGCAGGATAGTTGGACTATTTTATGAGGTTGATAGAATACAATGAAGATATGACAAAATAGTTTGTAGAGACACTACAACATGATTAAGCCACTGCTCAAGGGATAAAGGTAGATGCTTCAGGAGCTACAATTGCAGAGGTATCCAGTTAGCCAGGAGGAGGAGCTGAATTCAATATCAAGGAAAATGCAGTACCTACCAGGGATGAATTTAGAGAACTTAGAGAG
The DNA here is from genome assembly GCA_007258455.2 of Sequoia sempervirens. Taxonomy (NCBI): domain Eukaryota; kingdom Viridiplantae; phylum Streptophyta; class Pinopsida; order Cupressales; family Cupressaceae; genus Sequoia; species Sequoia sempervirens. The sequence continues at coordinate 329,494,901 of VDFB02047230.1, read as the reverse complement.
AACCTTGAGTCAACATCCCTAGGTACCAAAAGATTATCACTACCATGGGTATGGGATTTTGTTGCCTCTTATATGGTCAAATATATTACTTATGATGGTACACAATCTCTTTTGTATATAGTGCATTTCAAACTTTTGAGTCACCTTCATCATCATTTAAGAGTTAATGTTCCTAATTTCCTTTATAACCTATTGAAGAGAATGGGGTCTGAATACAAACACAAAATAAACACTATAGCCCTGCCACACTATTGTTTAGTTACCCTACTTGTGAAAAAAAGTCTAAGGGTTCAATACCTGCATGTTTCTTAGGGAATATTTTTAATCTATGATCAAATTAGTAATATTCTTGAAGAGCCAACTATTCTAGAGAATTTGGAATCACTTATTGAATCATTGAAGGAAATTCCCTCTGGTTCACCTGTTGCTACACCTTCCTGTAGTAGGGGAGAACCAGAGGAGTAGAGTCTGTGAAGGTCACCACCCACAACTTTTTGGCAACCTACAACAAAGGATGTCCAAGAAACCCCAACTTCTTCTAAGACACCAAAAATAAGAAAGAGGAAAGGTGGACCTTCCTCTGCACCCAAGAAAGTGCAAAAGAAGAAACCCATGCAGCCAAGGCATTCACACCGCCTAAAAAGGAAGGGTGTTATGAGGGGCAGTGTCAAGAAACATGAGGAAAAGATTACTGTGACAATGGAAGTTTTAGACTTGCAAGAAATTGTTTTTGAGGATGTCCATACACCTGTTGAAAGAAAATGGTATGTTTCAACTATTGGATATTGTGGTTGTGTTGCTGATATGTGGTTGTCATTGATATCAACACTATTAGCACTGATGTATTGTAGGCTGTATATATCGAGGATATTGAAAAAATTGTTAAAGAAAGAGTTGTAGGTTGACAGTGGAACAATGAAGGTCATGAAGGTGTCTTGCTCAGTAGTTGACAATTAGTTGTTATGGACTAAAGGGTCTATTGCTGAGTCTATCTATTTTATCCATCGAAAGTTTTAGAGGTCCGGATGAAGATTTAATTGTGTTATGAACAGTTTTGTTCTGAGAATTTTTCTGTGGCTTCAGTTAGTGTTCCTAATTGAAGTTGATATGATTCTAGTAATTTCAATTGTTATAGATGCTTCTCTGATGATTCTTGATGCTTGTGGATGGTTCTAGATCATGCTCTATCTTTGTTTCACGTCTGCATTGATCGGTGTGCTCGTGGTTGGTGATTTTTCTCTTTTGTGTTCGGGTTTTTATGTTCTTGGCTGACATGGTGGTTGTAACGTGTTGTGGATCCTTGAAGATTAAAATTTGAATGTTTGGCATGCTTGAGGATATTGTTTAAAGTCTTCATTATGTTGTGGCCGACGGTGTTTGATTCACATTGAAAATTTACTTGTAAATTTGGGCCGACATTGTGTATATATTTTATATTTTATTTTGGTTGACAAAGTTGTTGATGTAATTCCATGTTGTGGATATATAAGAGCAGTTGCTTATGTGAAGTTATGTAGTGAAGAAGTTCCAGAGAAAGAGAAAGTGTGTGAATAGTGATCTAATCATTTGATTGTAGAGTAGAGTGTGAAGAATTTTGAACGAAGTGTGAAGGAGTGTTTATGTGATTAACAGGAACTATAATCAGGCTTTTGTGGAAGCTATTTCCTCAATTTATACCCTACGGATCTAATCTGAATTGTTGTAAGATATTGTGTCTTCTTTGGGTAGTGAGCCCTCTTGTATTTGAGCAGTGAGTTCTAGGAAGTGTGCCTAAATGCATGTGCATTCTCATTATTCTTCATTATACTTTTAATAGGGTATAATATTGTGGACTAACATCCATTGTGGTTTTTCCCCTGATAGGGTTTCCATGTAAAAATATTGGTATTCTCTATGTTTCTGATGTGTTGATTGTTTGTGGTTTATTGTTCATTCATCATATATGAGATTAAGTTTGAAAAGTTTAAATATTCTGTAACAACTTATTCACCCCCCCACAAAGCCCTGATAGTGAGGGTTGTGCATATACTAGGGTTGGTGATGACCAAACTTTTGAAGAAGATGATAATTTTCTCATAGAAGAAATAAATGTAAAGGAGTTATAGGAAGTATTAAACATAATTAAATAGTTAGAGGAATTGGTGAAGACATATGAACAGAGAGACAAGGAAAGGGACTTGAAGATTACAGAGTTGGAGGAGAAAATTCATAGCTATGGGCATGGGTTTAAATTGGACTTGCTTGCATAACTTGCTGTGGTAAACACAAAAAACATGGAAATCACAACTGCAAATAAAAGACCCCCTATTCAAAGATTCCAACTTGTCATACTACTTTATCTCTAGGCTACCAGTTGTGGAAGGTAACTCAAGAATTCTCCAAACAGAAAGAAAAATGGGAGAAGGAAAAGGAAATAATGGTTTCAGAACATACCAGAGTACTGGAGAACAAAAGCATTGAATTGAAAAAGCTAATAGTTAAGGTTGAGGAAATAGCAGATAAGGCTGCTCAAATTGATAAGTGCAAACCTCCTACTAGAGTATATGCTTTAATTTTGTAGGGAAAAATTTTAAGCTTTCAATTTAGTCAATTGATTAGTAACTTGTTAGTTGCAATGAGTAGAAAGTTTGACTTTCTAAATATTTTTTTTGATGCCACACCTGATGTACAAGATCAGTTATGTGTATTCTATTTACATAATTATGTTGTGCTAGACGATACAATGTGGAACCCATTACCATTTGTGGGTGATTTACAAATTATGACACTAGCTTCATACTTCAAAAATGAAATGTAGAGGGGTGAGATTATGCAAGAATATGTAGAGAGAGAAATCAATTGCTCTCCAAATCAAAAATAAATTTAAGAACCCCCAGAGGATAATAGATGAATGGATAGAGCTTCTGAAGTATAAAGGTGTAGGAAAAAAGATTATGAATTTGAGAATAAAAGATTGTGTAAGAATGCAAAGATTAATAGTAGGTATCCTTCATCATTCTTATCAATTTATACAAAGAAAGATGGGATAGTTTAACCCTTGAGTTGTAAAAAGGGGAGCCCTTCTATATATAACTTTATGGCTATGCTTGAAATAACCTGAAGGTACATGGACATTGCAAAAGATAGAGCACTTGAATGGGTACCTCCGACTTTCTCTCCACCAATGCTTCTCTATCCAATTCTACATTGGACAAGAGAAAGAAATGAAGAATGGGAAGAAGTTGAGGATATTAGGTGGAAAATACTTTCATGCTATAAAGGATTTTACTTCAGACAACAAAAAGGAGTGGATGTGATCATAGACCTCAAGGAAATGGCCTTGTAGTACAACCTCCATTCTTCAAACCACTTTTCTTGAGGACAAGCAAATGATCAGTTGGGGGATTGATGAGGCCTACTGTTAGTTAGTTTTCTATTATTTCAGTACATGATTTTAGACATCTCTAGATACATATTTCCTATATATCCCTAAAAATTTACTATCTTTTATGATCATTGTGCAAACTTGGACATGTTTAAAGTCTATAGAAATATGATTATGATATGGTAGTTATTGCATGGTTAATATGCATATATGTATGAAGTGCAATGAATTTCTGTGTTTAATTTATGGTAATTATTATCATGTAGATGTTGTGTGAACTAACTCTTTGTAGTCTAGGAGCTAGAGAAATTTGATTGCAACCCACAACAACTAGGAGGCACAACCCACAACCAAAGGGAGTTTCAGACAGTGATGCAAAGGAGGTTAGAAGAACACATCAACTATGTAATTGGAGGCATCTATTTTTTGGTATTATTGTGAATCATCACATCATTTAATAAGACTAATGTAGGAGAAGAATTCTACCACAATTGGGAATCCAAGTGATTGTTTCCATAGTCTACATTCTAGTTTAAACCGTTGGAATAGAGCTACAGTCCAGTTCTAATTCTTCTACATTTTAAGTTGCATTTTAATTACTCAAACTTTATCACACTCTATTTTATAGGGAGTGGTGATTTATGATTAGATTTATGTTTTGAGTCCTTGTTCTAATAAGACTCCCTCACACCTATAGGAATGGTTTAATGGTTGATTTAGTTAGTGAGTGGGAATAGAAAATATAGTAGATAGATATGTTTAGTTAGTTTCTATTTTGCACAGACAATTCTTTTTCTTTTCAGTCATGATCTTATGAATAAGATATTCTAGAAGAATCTCTTTGGATTGTGATATTTTGAGCTATGCAATGAAGATATTTTTAGCTATTGTTATATTGAATTAGTTTGAGGAGATAGACTTGATTTTATCTTGTGGAGACAATCATTTGAGCAAGGACCACTCAAAGTAATTGTTCCCTACTTTTCTTTAAGTATATCTATTTTTGTAACAATAGTTATTTTCATGATTATGTTTGTCTTAATCATATTCTTTATGTGGTGAATGTGAATAAGATCTTGTCCCGTATTCATGATTTAATTGTTTTCATGCATTGTCCTATGAATTTAGTCAAATTAGTCAAGTTAGCGAGTATTGGTTAGTTGTAAAATTCATTTCTTGATAGTGAACTAGTCACAGTCTTTAACTGTAAGTACTTGTAGTAATAGTTTCAACATTACTTCTTTTAATGTTATGCAATTGATGATTTCCATCCTATGTAAACACCTATGCTAGGATGATATAGGTAATGAAGAGTCTCTAAATGCACATACAATCCCAACATCATCAAAATCTTACGTTAGCCCTGGTTGATAATTAAATAAAGCTATTTCAAGGGTTTAGTAGACTGTTTAGTAGGACTCCCTCTGAATTGTGTGCTTGACACCAAGTTTCTCTAACATTATTAGGCCTCTAAAATCATCCAAAAAGGGTCCAATAGCATAAGCATGAAATGACACTTGAACATCCATCATGTAAATATTTAAATATATCATTCTTTCAAAACATCAATAATCAAGATCACATTTAATCACTACATAATAATATATTTCACTGAACTAAAGCATAATAATAAACCAATCATGTAAACACACAAAATAACACCAACCAACATGTTGAGGAATCATGTATCAAACATGTAATGGTTGATACACACCAATCAAAGCCATAAATAATCACCATAATAATCAAGAGGCAGCGGTGAAGCTAAAACACTGATCGCACATTAATAAGATGAAAATGGGAAGGGCACTACATTACTTCCTCAAACAAAAGTATAAGGTCTTTGAGAAATTTCAAGATTTTAAATCTTTTGCAAAGAAACAATCTCGAAAGTTCATCAAGATTCTATGTATAGATAATGGGGGTGAATATGTTGACAATCAGTTTGAATATTTTTGTGCTTCAAAAGGAATCAACATGCAACACACAATTCCATACAATCCTCAACAAAACGGTGTCACAAAACGTAAGAACATGTCCTTGAAAGATATGTAATTTTTTTTATTTACTCCAAATCCTTGACACCTCAGTACTAGGTGGAGGCCATTAACTGTGTGTTACATCCAAAACTAAGTTCCTCTCAAAGTTTTGAAGGGGTAACTCCTTTTCAAGCTTGGACTAGTAGAAAACCTATAGTTACGAACTTTTATGTGTTTGGTTCTCTTGCATGAGCCAAAATTCCAGCAGAGAAACATAAGGCTATGGATTTGTAGAGTAAGCCTTGTATATTTCTTGGGCACCTAGATGACATCAAATATTATAGGCTTCTCCATCCCACCACTCATGAGTTATTCATTGAGAGGAGCACATTCATTTTGAGGATAGCCCTTCCAATTCTTCTCCTACCACTTCTCCATCCACCATCACATTTGAGACATTGCATCATAATGATAGTTCTTCAAAGGATCTAAATCCTCCTAATATTGATGAAGATTCTTCTTTGTCCACTTTATATGGAAACAGTGATGATGAGGGTTCACATTGCTCTCTTAGTCATCATTTATAGGTTGATGATTCTCCTCAAAATCTATAGCCTCAACACCTCTTTGGGATCAATAGCTATTGGATTTAGTGGGTGATTGGGTTGGTGATCCATTAGACACAAAAAGAACAAGGTTATAGTTTTAGCAGGCTCCACATCTCTTTGTTGTTTCATCTTTTGATCCACTGACATTTCAAGAAGCTTAGGTATCCTTGAGTGGGATGTTGCTATACAAGAAGAGTCCAATTCATTAGAGAGGAATCATACATGAGATCTGGTCCCTCTTCCTAAGGGAAAAAAACTTGTTTGATACAAGTGGATCTATCAAACAAAATTCACAACAAATGGGTCAACTGATAAGCATAAGGCTTGCTTGGTCATGAAAGGATTTTCCCAAGTTCAAGGGATTGACTACTCTGATACTTTTGTGTCAATTACCAAAATGAATTCCATTTGAATTGTCCTTGCTATAGCTACAACCTGTCATTGGGAATTTCATTAGGTGGATGTGAAGAGTACCTTTCTTCATGGTGAACTTCAGGAGGAAATCTACATGGAGTAATCACAAGGGTTCATTTAGGATTCTTCACTTGTTTTTCATCTTCAAAAGTCTCCCTATGGACTCAAATAGGCTCCTAGAGCTTGGTATGTGAAGATGGACTCCTTCCTTCTGATAGTTGGGTTCACTCAATATCGTTATGATTTGAACTTATACATTTTGCAGTGGGATTACACTCTCACATTTTTGGTTTTCTATGTTGATGAATGTTTGATCACAAGGATTCACTCATCCACCATCAAAGTATTGAAAATTTCTTTGCATGATAGATCTTTGATGTTAGACCTGGTTCTTTTGCATTACTTCTTCGGGTTGAGATCACTCAGTCATCTTTTGGTATATTCCTTGGCCAACCCAAGTATGCACTTGATATGCTCTCTAGATTTTGCACGGCTGATTGGAAACTTACACTGACTCCATTTCTGTTAGGGGTCAAAATTGAGGTTGAGTTTTTTTCACCCTTGGTTGATTAAACTTTATATCGACAACTTATTGGGAGTCTCATTTATTTGACTCATACGAGACTCAACATTTCATATGTTATTGGAATGGTCTCTCAATTCATGCAGGAGCCACATGAGTTGCATTGGAAAGCAGTTAAATGGATCCTCAACTATATTTAAGGTACTCACAGTTATGGGCTTTATTATGCAACAGGTGTGGATATTGAATTGGTGAGACACATAGATTCAGATTGGGTAGACGATTCTTAGGATTGCAAGTCTACTTCAGGGTGTTGCTTCTCACTTGGTTTTGGTCCAATTTGTTTCTTGAGTAAGAAGTAGTTTGTGAGTAAGAAGTAGTTTGTGAGTATCAAGAGGCATTTATTGCCACCACTAAGGCTTGTTGGCTTCATAATATTCTCACTAAGTTCAAATTTCAATTTTGAAAGCCTATAGTCATCTTTTTTGATAATTAGAGTGTCATATAAATTTTAGAAATCTAGTTCATCATTAAAGGATGAAACATATTGAGATACATATGCACTCTATTCGAGAGCTTATTCAAGAAGAAATAATTGATCTTAAGTACTATTTTACATCGAAGCAGGCTATGGAACTCTTCATCAAACCCTTCACAAAAATCAAGTTCCTTCATTTGTGAGCTTTGTTGGGGGCGTGCCAAGTGTCTACTTCAAGAGGGGCTTTTTAGTCCATTTCTCTCTCTCTCTATTTAGGGGGGTTATTCCCCTTATGAGGGTATTCTTCTTTTGGGGGATCTGTATGTACATGGGTACCTTACAGGCTTGTTTTGTTGGGACCCATCTTTCCACCCACCTAAGCTATGCTTAAGGGAGTGTTAGTGTAGGTTTTTATTTTCCTTATGTTAGGGGTATTTTTTTTTTCCTACACATATTATTTAACCTTGCTTAGGTTTATTAGGTGTGGTTAATGTGAGGACACGTGGTGAAATACATCAACTACATGTGCCACTCTCTCCCACACATGGGTAGTTGAGCTACACATCCTCTTCTGGCTTGTTGTGGACCACCTCTCATAACAACTATTTTTTCCTTACCTAGGTAGGTTATGTGGTGGTTAGGTTTCTCACCCTCTTTTGGCTTCATGTGCCACCTCTTATAACCTTTCATTTGTCTTCACCTGAGGAAGTTATGCCACATGTTTTGTCATTTATCAAGTAGGTAAAACCTCCCACTTTTTATAGGTAGGAGTTAATGCATGTTTTGGATGTATATGCCCTATTTTTGCTATATATACAACACTTTACTCTCACCTTCACTAGTTCGGTGATAGCTCTATGAGAGTATTGAGATTGTTTTCAAATTCTCTTGCATTGTCTCTATTTTTCTATTTTTTCATTATTATATCCCCACTCTACTATTTTGATCTTCAATCATCTATTAATTGGAGTTGTGTTTGATCTACGACCGACATTAGATCCTATCTCGATTCTCACTTCTTAAAAAATCTAACAAATATGATATTCATTATATATAATGACTTATTTATTTACTTAAATATTTATAATTTAATTAAAATATATTTTAAATATAAAAATATTATTCAAATTATTAACAATTATTTTAAAACAACTAATAACAACATATTAAGATAACTTTTGTTAAAAACAAACACAATTCATAAATTTAAATTTTATATTTCAATAATTAATTTTATATATTCAAAATAAAACAAAATATCCACTTAAGTTCTCTCTGAAATGTGGTGTTTGTGTATTTTATACAAAAGATTAAACATTTATATGAACTCTACTTTTAAAATTGTTTTAGAAAAACAAAAGACAACTTAAAATGAAAATGAAAGGACCATATATATATATAATATTTTAGTGACTAAATCTTTAATCTAAATATGGAGAGATTTTTTTTGGCCTCTCTCTATACTTTTATAAATGTAAAAATAATTAAATAATATAAGGGTAAGGGTGGTTAGTTGGGCATAAAATAATATTTCTACTTCTATGGTTGATTAAATGTATGGAAAACTATTTAAAAAGTAATAATAATGGGATGCGTTTTAATTGTATGCATGTGAGGAGCACATGCTATATTAGATTATATCATATAAAGAAGAAATAAAGTGGCCTAAAGGTTTTTTTTTGAATTTTTTTTTTTTGATATTTTTGAAAAGAAGAAAAATGTAAAAGAATGAATCGTTAATTTGGTTATATTTATTAGGGTGAAATAAAGGAAAGTAGATTTGGAAAGAGTAGATTATGTGTCAAATTAATTAATATAAATTATTTTTAATTATAAATGTGAAATTGAATAATTTTTAATTATAAATGTGAAATTGAATAATTTTTAATTATAAATATGACATAATTACTACTTATTTTATTGAGAGATAAATTTGATAGAAAATTTGTTCTCATAATAATTGAAAGTAGTTTACTGTAATTGAAAGAATAGTTTTTTCTATAAAATAAAGAAGTTTGAGTAATATTTTCTACTAACTAGTTAGATTAGAGTATCATACATTTTATTCAAACTAAATTTATTTATTGCTAAATGAGAATGATCTTGCACAAGTACATTGGAATATTTTTAAGTATTAAATAAATAAATAAGTAAAAACATAACTTTATAAATCTTTCATTTTATTCACGACAATTGAATACTTAGAAAAAATTGCATTGATCAACAAAACTTAATTCCTATCAACAAACTTACAAATCCTTGTGAACAAAAGACCCTAGTCAAAGTCCTCTTTATTTTATGAAGGTTTTATTTGTTGTTTTTACTATTGTAACAAGAGTTGTTACAACCATATATAATTGTTAAGTCAATTTGCATATGTGATGGAGCTTAGTATGCGATGTAGAGCTCTTGGAAAGCTTGTGAGGTAATGTATACACTTGTAAGGTTGAGTATTAATGACATTAAGAGTTCAAATGATCATTATTTAGGGAGCTTTCTACTCATTTGAGGATTTATCTCAAGTGTATATCTGTTGTATATATTTTTTGTATGATGCAAATTATTTTCCACATTTTGAGATATTTTAATTTTATTCCTTAATGCATATTTCATAGACAACCATTAGAAGTGATTGAATGCATTTAGAAGAAGTTTGAGAAATTTTACTTAAAAAAATATATGTTGTATATTATTGAATGTCTGACTTGTGGGACATCCTAATATTTGTATGGAATCATGTATTTTTTAGAAAAAACTCTGATTTAGGCATAAAGGGATATGTGTGTGTGAATGCAGATCTATTATGAAGAAACAAATACATTTATTCAAGATTCCAAGAAAAGTAATAAATATTGTTAGAAAACTTTGAAAATATACAATCAACTGCATGGATGTCCTTATTTCAAAGAAAAATTAAAAAAATGATGTAGATGCTAAGAGAAATGTTATATAGAAAAATATAGGTTGAAATTTTCATTAGTGTTATTTTAAAAATTAATAATGAATAAATTAGTCCATAAAATCACCTAAAAATATCCTACCCTAGTTACTAGAGTTAATGATCTAAATCCAACAAATAAAGAAAAATAATATTTGTAGCAAAAATTATACATATGATAAAATGTCACTCGATAAAAAATAATTTTAAAAATGATAGAAATAATTCTCTTAAAATTATAAACTAAATCTAAAGAAAAAATGCCACAACACATTAGTTTACATAATCATTAAAATTTTACTTATTTGTTCTATACAATTAACGACAAATAAAAAGTGATGATTATTAGTGTCCTACTTAGGCTAAAAAAAGGGACATACTATTGTGTTTTCGAAGTGTGGCATACATACCTCGAATTTATGGATCAAATTGTTTTATCAAAGTCAATATTTCTGGTTGAGGAAGTGGTAAATTAGAGGTAGTTTTGTTGATCAAATCATTGTATTAGGGAGGTGGTATTAGATTTGTTCCTTCCTTGTTATGATAGGAGGAAATACCAAAATGATATTTTTCTTGGGGTTTCTTAACAATCCTTTTATTCAAAGCATTATGATTTTGTTGCAAAAGTGCAAAGGTTTGGGGTGTCAAATGCACTAACAAAGGAGTCAAGGCCTTTCCAAATCTATTTTTTGTGTGCAACAATGTTTCAAAGAAAGTTTGACAAACTTGTGGTTTGAGCATTTTAGAAGGTGTACATTGTGTGAGCCATCAAAGGACGTGCATTTGGTACTCTTGGAAGATTGCTAATTCAAAGTATTTTTTGGGCCACACCATTTGGAGCACCTATTTTATGGGTACTCTAGTTTGTACTCTATCTTCTTTTGTTAAGATGTAACTTGCATGTGATTTTATAAGTTTGCAAAGAACCAAGAGTGGGCAATGTTTGTACTTTAATGCATGATTGCAAGAGTTCATTTTTCTCTTTGAGAAGGGAAATATTTGTTGCATATTCTAATGTTGAAATAGTTTGTTGAAGAGTAGAGAAGCAAGAAAGTGGAATGTGTAGGGTTGCATTCTTAGAGGGGGTAATAAAGGCAAGGGATAAAGATAATGTGTCTAATTCCTAGGTCGCTTTTGAGGCCAAAAGTTGCACATGAGTGGACTTAATGAACACATTTTTTAAATAATGCTTTCTAGGACTAATGTAAATAGATTTTTAAAAAAATTTCCCATGTTTTTATTGGATAAATTAAGGGGAAAGTCACCATGTTTGGAGATTGGATGGACTTGGGTGTTGCCAAGCCACATTATTGAGGATTCTTGAGTTGCGATTTCTTAAGATTATTTTTTGTTTGGTGAGCTTTAGGGGACCAAAAGCTTCTTGGTTAAAATTATGTGATTTTAAATTGGTCAAGTTGTTTGGATCTATTTTTGACACTTCGACCATTAAGGTCATGAGTGTGTAGTTGTATTAAATAGGGCCAAAAATAGTAGTCAAATAATGTCAAAGATGGAGTATTTTTGCATATTATTGTTCCTATCAAAATTATATGCATTTTCAAATTAAATGGCATCACATTTTAAGTTCTTATACAAAATTTATGGCTTTATAAATGTTGTTGTTAATGCCATCAAAGTTGTTGATGAAGTACACTATAGTTGTTGAAAAGGACACATAATTGTGACTGAAGTCATGAGTAGTTGCTATAGAAAATCATGATATGTCTTTTTAATCTTTAAAACTTGATTGTTGAATTATTTTGGTAACTTTACAATTGGAATAAACATTTTATGTGGAAAAATACGCATCCTATTTGTAAAAATATAAAAAATGATTGTGAAAGACCAAAAACCCACATTTTAAAATTAGAAACCAAAAATAGTGACTTTTAGGGTTCACGAGGATGTGACATGCTTTGATTTGTCTTCCTTTTGGTATTCTCTTTGGATAAATGAATATTTTTGACAAGTATTCCACATATAGAATAAGGGGGATTCTCATTTTACTATTGGTTTTAGTCCAACATAGGACTATTCTATGTTGGAATAGTTTTCCTTCGTGTAGGGAATAGTTGTAGGTTCATGGAAGGTCCAAATATGAGAGAGGGCTCTATAGTTGTCAAGAGGGAACATTTTTTACTTACATATCTCTACTGTAGAAAAATGGATCTTTAGACATTTTCATGGTCATTTGGGTCTTTTTCCTATGGTTCTTGGCTTATTTTGCTTACATTTAATGTTGTAATATGACTTATGCATTCACATTAGGTCTTGAATATTCAAATTATTAAGACTTTATGATGTCTTGTAAAGGTGTTGTGAAGTATTGTAACACATATCTACACTTTTCTAGAGTCTTCTTATTATAATTCATCTAAATATTCCCTTTTTATCCCTGTCCAAGTTTCATTCTAAAAGTGTTGTAAAGTTTTATTCATGGTTTTCTAGACTTGTCACCACTAATTACACCTTTCTTATGCTTTATTTGGCCCCTTTATGTAGTTACAAGACTTAATTAAGTGTATATTTGAATACAAACTCGACAAATATCATTAAAGGAAACTTAATCCATGACACCCACTTGCATGCCTTGAGTGGGACCCATTTTCGATGGGTTGTGAATGAGTCCCTCTTAACACAAAATTCAAAAAAATTCAAATTTCTTTTAGGTTTTTATTCATTAAGACCTTAGGTTGGTCTGTGATGTTGTATTTTCAAGAAATTAGGGAATATGTGTGTATAAATAAGTATTTTCCTATCCATTTAAACCCCCATTCACTCATTCATCATCAATTAACATTATTGCATTCAATCCATCTAAGCATTCATCATAGCATCATTCAATCGAGCAATTATCAATCATCTTGGAGTAGCCATTGACATATCTTGAGACTTCAACAACCAGGTTTGGTGATTTCATGAAACTTGCATGTTATTTGTTCATCATTCCTTTCTTATTTCATTTCTTTATCAAGGGTTTGATTACCAAAGTGGGGTTTGACCAAGGCAAACCCCTATACTCTAACTCTTAACCATTTTCCCCCTCTTTGCATGTGTGTTGTCAAGTCTTGTAGGAATATTTGTCAAAGAGATAGGTGTTGAAAAGTGGTCAACAAGTCATGAAAGCTATTCAAGTCAACAAAGACCTAATTTAAGCTTGGAGACATTATTCAACCCATTTTTTGCAGATTTGGATCCGTCAAACCGACAAGAAGACAAGTACAAATTTGGACCCACAAAGTTGACTTCATAATTTGTAGATTTCTATAGGTGGACTAATTCACCATTTGTGGTGAATGAGTCCCACTACCAAGCTAGAGAAAGTGTTTTATGAGTTTTAAGTTCCCGACATCCTAAAACCTCTTTCAACAAAATTTACCAAAAGCAAGACTAATTTGCCATCTATGGTGAATGAGTCCTAGTGGTCATCAATAGTAATTTCTGAAGCATTTCAGAACCTTCCAACATCAGAATTCTACCTCCAAGTGCACTCCATTTAGTTTCATTAATTTTTTTCATTTGTTTATGTTTCTAGTTCATTTCTACATATCACATTGTGTTTTCAAACATTTCATATTTCTTAGGTTTTGCATAAATAGTCGGTCTAGATCTCTTTAGTTTACTGCATTTAGATAATTGTATTTAGGCATATTTTCATTGTACTTGCATTATTTTGAGTGAACCACCTAGACTTTTGGGGTCTATCTCTCTACTTTTGGTGAAAAACCCTAATTGAGCAAGATAGTCATAGCACCATACACCTAAAAATACATGGTTAATTTTGGTGAACCTGCATATTAAAAATTGTCTTTTTGATTTACATTTTCATTTACATCCTAGGACTTATTGCATTAGCTTTTGCATTGTTTTACATCCTAGGGTTTTCAAAATTGCATTAGTGAATATCTAATATAGATTTCATTTTTGCACTTCAAAGCATTAAAAATACAAAAAAATTGCATCTGCATCCTAGTTTTGCATCAGAAAAGCATAAAAATCATCTTAATTTTTTTGAAAAATCACAAAGAATTTCACAGTTGGACTCATTTGCCACCCTTGGCGAATCAGTCGAGTTGCACTTTCTGCACAACAATTTCTATCATTTTCATAGTAATTTCTGCATTTCTATTTTCTATTATTGCATTCCTATTTCAGTTTACAAAATTTTTGTTATTCACATTTCATTGTTCCTAGTTTGCATTTGCATCCACCCTGCCTCTTGTGGTATTTGTATGAGTGTTTGGTGACCTATTGATAATACTTTAATCAGATGAAGTTCCCAACTCATGGCTTCCCACAATAGCACATTCATTGTGGACCTTGGGTCATCCAGAGCTCTTACTCCTAGTATTGATAATGGTGCATTAGGCATGGATACTACACCTAGTACACCTTTGCCTTCCCATACAATTCATTTTGACACACAAATTAACTCCCTTCCGCAAGACAAAGTAGTTAACATTCATGAGGACTTAGCACATCTCCAACATTACTTATGTCTTGAAAACATTTCAACCATTGCCATTCCCGCTATAGACAACATCCATCAAATACTTGAAAGTGATGAGGGGTTAGATGTTATGAAACAAATTGTTGAGATATATCAAAAACATGCTTCTTCCAACTCTAGCACATCTCAACTAGAACACACTATGGTTAGCCAAGGAGGATCTCATATTCCTCCTCCTTCAACCATAGCATCCATACCCACCTATACCACCCCTCAAGTTACAACAACCATGCAATTGGTTAGTCATGTGACTCCTTTTTTCGCTATTCCTACTAGAATTCCTAGTTCTTTTGTGGCATCGAATGTTCCATCTTCCACTACCTTCACCCCTATTAGTTTCCCCTTTAGTTGTCCTAACCCTACATACACTCCATCACCACTCTCTCTTCCACCCCACACCACTTATACCAATCCCCTCATCACACAACTCTTTCACACCATTTCTTCCATGCAAGAACAAATATCTACCATATAAACCAAAGCCAAAATGCACCACCCACCTATTATGTCTGTAGTAGTCCATTATCTTTGGAAATCTTAAGAACACCGATGCCACAAGGAATTGAGATGCCTAGGTTTGAGAAGTATGGAGGCAAAGGAGAGCCTACTAATCATGTCAATGCCTATACTGCCTTATGAAGTGATTTTGTCCTTGATTTTAAACTATTAGCTAAACTGTTTCCTAGGAATTTAAAGGATACTTCCTTGGAGTGGTTTTCGTCTTTACCCAATCATTTAATTTGTTCATTTAATGAAATTTTTGATGCCTTTATAAATCATTTAAAAGTCCATATGACTCCCAAAAAGATAATGGTTGATTTAATGAGGTGTAAACAAAATGTGGATGAAAAAGTAACTAATTTCATTTCACACTATCAGTCATTGTATGCTCAAGTAGAAGTCAAGTTTCCTGATTCACATCTCCAAAAGATGTTTATTGAAAACTTGCAAACTCACATCCAAGATAAATTAACCATGATGAAATTTCCTTCCTTCATGCATTTATGCACAACCCTTTGTGACAATCACAACTCGGTTACTAGTTGTGATGCAAAATACACTTCTATCCAAGCTGAGAAGTCTAAACAAAGCATCCAAAACAACTCACAAAAATTTAGAAAACAAAACAAAGGATTCTTACAATTCAATCGCCCTCCTCCACAACACACTCAACCCGTCAATAATCAAGTGGTAGCTATTAAAAAAATGGTGCCCTTTACCTATGGGGACCCAAAGAGATAGTTTACCCCTTTACCTAATACTCTCCATAACACAATGAAATAACTGCTACAACAAAAAATGATCACCTTACCTACAGTTAAACCACTTGATCCTACCAAGCCTTTACCGCTGACCTTTAAACCAAATGCTTATTATAATTTTCATCGCCAAAATGGACATGACACAGAACAGTGCAAGTGTCTCAAACACCTAGTGCAAGACCTCATTGATTTTGGTTGTCTATCCATTGCAGGTGTCAATGATTAGGGGGATAAGTCCATTTCCCCCCAATCAAAATTTGAAATTTTTTACCAACCCAATGCCTAAACACAATATATCATTTGTCAAAGCTAGTGAACCTTCAAACACTAATGTGATGAATGTTGATACAAATACTGAACATGATCTTACTCCAAATGTTACCCATGTTAATCCTATGGATGAATTGGTGGGTATGCTAGATGTTATCCCTCGAAAGGGCCCAACTAACAAATCTCTTGATATTAATTTTTCTTCTCACAATATCTTAAAAAGCTTCCTGATGGTCCTCTTTACATAGTTGGTTGCATCTATGATAAGCCCACCAATGGGATATTAATAGATCTCGCATGTGGAAAGAACGTGATCATGGAGGAATTTTTAGTATTACATCATATTTATCAAGATGATTATGAAAAACCAATAGGATGGATTAAAACACATACTAGTTTTGCATGCCCTATGACCAGATCAGTCGTAATCCCATTACAGATAAGACCTAAAACATTGGATGTAACATTCTCAATCATCCCATGGCTGGATTAGTTTCATCTATGGCTAGGCCATCCTTGGCTTCACTTGATGATAGTTGTCCCTTCACTCGTTCACAAATTTTTGAAGTTTCCACTTGATAATAAGATATTTACTGTACACCATAGTGGCTTTAATCCAATGTCATCTAAAGGTAATTTTTCCTTGGAATCCTTCTGGCCTAAACCTATGGAACCCATCACCCCTCGTAGAGACTTCTTTTTCATTGCCTATCAAAAGTTAAAAGCCAAACAAATAGCCAAAATGTCTCTTCGCCACATGTCCCCGTCCACTTTTGACACTCCTATCCTAGATGAGACAATGCTTCAACCTCCATTCAAACCTAAACAAACATTCCAACCTCAAGAGCAACCAACAATAAACACTTCACCTTCATTGTCTAAATGCCCAAGAGATAATGAAACCAACCTTGTAATGCCTCCTCACATTAAACAAGTTTATAAAGAAAAAGAGAAAGTGATTGAACCATCTCCTTCATTTCCTTTTGTTCCTCCCCCTCGGGAAGAAAAGGAGCCTATGGCGGATCAACCTTCTCTTACACCTACACAACTTTAAAATAGAATCAAACAAAACCGCCAGTGCTAGGGAGCGTAAGTGTTGACATCGTCTCTTTGCTCATCAATTACAAACTAAAGAAAACAAGGAAAATCAACCTCTACACTTGACAAAAGCAATAAATACCAACCCTCCTCCCCAATCATAACAAAAGGATCTGATACAATAGCCACAACTCCTGATACACCCTTCATTAGAAATTACCATATGTCCTCCTATTGTGATTAATTTGGATGATGATGATGATGAAATATCTAAAATAGATGAAGAGGTGCATAATGATTTGAATACTTTATTCTCCTCTTCCATGAGCTTAAATGACAAAACTCCTACAACAAGTGAAGAATGTGGTACTTCCCCTAGTTTGACACTTGCAATTGTCCCTTTAGATAGTCAATCACCCTCACAATACACTGGACATGATTGGGAGGCAGATGACTTGTTAGATGGTTGACTTTCATTTTCCTTACTAGCCTTCTTACATTTTCCTTTTCTTTTCTTTGGTGTGATTGCATATGCGTAATGTGATCCCCCATAATGTGTGTTTAATTTCTCTCTCTTTGTGCAAATTCTTCTATTTGTACCTTCATTCTTCTATATGTCATACATTGCTTTTTCCTTTCAATTTTGTCTTGTGTTTTCCTTCTGGGGATGACACAAAGTTTATAGATGACTTAGGTGATCCCACAATAGTGGTTTACAATTTTTTGCCAAACTGGACACTAAAATATATATTTTTTAACTAAATCTTCACTTTCGGACACCTATAGCGGCTAAACTGCGAGGAATTTGAAGATGATGTAAACTATAGTTTTATGAAATTTTATTTGTAGATTCTAAATATATTTTTTTCAAAAATTTTGGAATCAGATTGCACTTCTTTTTCCATCTCCCTCAAAAACTAGTTTTTTTCAGAAAACAACATTTTTAAAAAGTGGCACTCACTGTATAACACACAACTTGTTTTCCATGAAGGATAAAATTCTAATTCTTTTGAATTTAAATTTGTAACTTTGATATCTAGTGCTTCCACTTGGTTAGATAGTTTTTTATTGAATATTTTTTCTTTAATCAAGTTTTGAAGTCAAACCAATTACTATTCAAACATAGTGCGACTATATAACACAACTTTTTTTGTATGTATCAATTTTTTTTTTTTTTGGTTGGATCAAGGACTTCAATATCTAGTACATTCATATTTTTCAATTCTTTTTGACAATCTTCTGTTTTTCCACATGTGTAGAACAAAGAGTTTGATTTTCTATTGAAAACCTATATTCAAAAGAAATAAAAAATAAATATAATAACATTAAATTTATTTAAAATTGTAATTTTTGGGAAGCTTATAATAAGGACTACATACTTACAAAAATAAAATTTTAAATGAATTCATTTAATCCCCCAAAAGGTAAATCAAAAGTTGTTTTTTATCAGCATTTTGATAGGTGTAAAGGAGACTCTGTTATAGCTATGGTTTAAAACTAGCGGGGTTCTATTCAAGGGGGTTTGATCTAAGGTAGTTTGATCAAAACCTCTTTGATTTGAATGCTTTAAATGAAAGGTTTAAAGGATTAAATAATTATATTTTCTAAAAATATGTGATTTCAGCAAAAATCAAGATCTACCAGAAATTGTAAACCAACTTTGTGGGATCACCCACCTATGTCTCTTCCATGTTGACCTAAAAGGTCCTTTTACTTTCTTTTTCACTTTTTTTTGGTGTTTTTCCTTTTGGGGATGACACAAAGCATTGAGACCGAAATGTCTCCTTCATGTTGACCCAAAAAAATTTCCTTTTCTTTTTCCTTTTCATTCTCTTTTTGCTTGTGTTTTCCTTTTGGGGACAATGCAAAGCATTGAGACCGCACTGTCTCTTCCATGTTGACCCAAAACAGATCTTCTTTTTCTTTTTTTTTCACTCTCTTTGTGTCATTCTTCCAGTTCTATGTATTCATGGAATGATGGCAGTTCTGAGATCTTTAATCGAAACACTGCAGCAATGAACATAATGACCCCAAATCCATAGATCCCTTATGTGTTTAGTGTGTTCCTTTTTGGGGGAAACCCCTCTTTCTTTTATTCCTTTTTCATTAGCATGATGCAACCTTGAAAATGTATGAATTGGCATAGGGGCTTTTCAAGTTGTCTCTCATGTCTTCTGTCTTCTTGCATTTTTCATTTGCTACTTTAAAGTAATTTCTCACAAAACAATGTATAGCAATTTCTTTAATGTGGGGCATAAATTAGCATTATTCATTTGTATTTTTATTTTTCTTGGTTCTTAGTGTAGCCTTGTTAATTCATACGATGCATTTGTTGCTTTGTGAATGACATTGGGTGTGATTTACTTCATAACTGTGATCTATCTTAGCATATTAGATTCCTCTTGGTGGCCTAATGCGATGCACTATATTCCCTAAGTTGTGAATATTCTATTCTTTGATTGGTCCTCTCTTGGAGACATTAGACACAATGTTCCCTAAGTGATAGACCTTGCATGAACTAAACAAGACTCCTTTGAACATCTTTTGCATTTTACATTTTTACATTTTATCTTTTTCATTCATATGGCCACCTTGCATAACACACCTTGCATGCCTATGGTGCCATCCTGTTGGTTCATGAGTTCTAAGCATATGAAGCTTTGCTTGTATCATCAAGCTCAAATCATCATTTTACTTTGTGGCACCTTATTAAAGTTATTAGGAGGTATAACTTTGATATGGTTGAGCAGGAAGCCCATTCTGAGGCATGAATTTCCCCATAGCCACCTGTGTGCTTGTGAGTGTGTACTAGCCGAGTGTACATGTTTCTCATCTTTTGGGCCTTCTCACTCGACAGGCAACCATGAGTTCCGTCACCCCAGAGTGAGTATACATTTTCTTTTTTCAGACAAACAACCTAGATTTGATCTATAACTAGCTGGACAAATGATCAAAGCTTGATCCAAATTTTCCTTTTTTTCTTTCATATGTGTGTTCCTTTGTTCTTATTTTTAGTTTTCCATGGGATCTTCATCCTAGGGGCTTGATCATCCCTCTTTATTATTGTTATCTCATCTTGCTAGCATAAGTACATTCAGATCCCTCTTGATATGCATGACTACTATAGTGTGAGTTTGAGCAAGTTCATCCTCTCACTAAAGTAGGGGAAAAATGTACCATAGAAAAATCGATCTTTGGACATTTTCATGGTCATTTGGGTCTTTTTCCTATGGTGCTTGGCTTATTTTTCTTACATTTAATGTTGTAATATGACATATACATTCACATTAGGTCTTGAATATTCAAATTATTAAGACTTTATGATGTCTTGTAAAGGTGTTGTAACACATTTCTACACTTTTCTAGACTCTTCTTATTATAATTCATCTAAATATTCCCTTTTTATTCCTTACCAAGTCTTATTCTAAAAGTGTTGTAAATTCTTGTAACAAACTTTCATGCTTTTCTAGACTTTTCACCACTAATTACACCTTTCTTATGCTTTATTTGGCCCCTTTATGCACTTACAAGCCTTAATTAAGTGTACATTTGAATATAAACCTGACAAATATCATTAAAGGAAACTTAATCCCTTACACCCACTTGCATGCCTTGAGTGGGATCCATTTTCCATGGGTGGAAAATGAGTCCCTCTTGGCACAAAATTCAAAATAATTTCAAATTTCTTTCAGGTTTTTATTCATTAAGACCTTAGGTCAGCCTATGATGTATTTTTAGAAAATTAGGGAATAATTGTGTATAAATAAGTGTTTTTCTATCCATTTTAACCCCCATTCACTCATTCATCATCAATCAACATTCTTGCATTCAATCCATCTAAGCATTGATCATAACACCATTCAATCAAGCAATTATCAAGCATCTTGGAGCAACCATTTACATATCTTCAAACTTCAATAACAAGGATTTGGTGAGTTCATGACACTTGCATGTTATTTTTTCATCATTCCTTTCTTATTTTATTTTTTTTATCAAAGATTTGATTATCAAAGTGGGGTTTGACCAAGGAAAACCCCTATACTCTAAACCTTAACCATTTTCCCCCTCTTTGCATGTGTGTTTGTAGGTCTTGTAGGCAGATTTGTCAAAGAGATAGGTGTTGAAAAGTGGTCAACAAGTCATAAAATCTATTAAAGTCAACAAAGACCTAATTTAAGCTTGGAGATATCATTCAACCCATTTTTTGTAAATTTGTATCCGTCAACGCAACAAGAAGACAAGTATAGATGTGGACCCGCAGAGCTGACTTCATAATCTAAAAATTTCTATAGGTGGAATAATTCTCCATCTGTGGTGAATCAGTCCCACTGCCAGGATGGAGAAAGTGTTTTATGAGGTTTTCAGTTCCCCACATCCTAAAACCTGTTTCAACAAAATTTACTAGAAGCATGACTAATTCACTATTTATGGTGAATGAGTCCCAGTGGTCATTAACAGTAATTTTTGAAGCATTCCAAAACATTCTAGCATCGGTATTATACCTCTAGGTGAACTCCATTTAGTTTCATTAAATTTTGTTTTCATTTGTTTATGTTTCTAGTTCATTTCTGCATATCACACTGTGTTTTCAAACATTTTATATTTCTTAGGTTTTGCATAAATGATCAGTCTATCTCTTTAGTTTATTGTATTTATATCATTGAATTTAGACATATTTTCATTTTACTTGCATTATTTTGAGTGAACCACCTAGATTTTTGGGATCTTTCCTCTCTCTTAGGTGAAAAACCCTAATTGAGCAAGAGAGTCATAACACCATACACCTAAAAATCCATGGTTCAATATCATGCATTGTTTTAGCTTTTATATCATTTATGATGGAGGATGTGTGAGTTATTTTGTGTAGAGTTGTGGGTTTTAGTCATTCTCTCTATTTTATGTAGGTTTTAGTCCTTTCTACTATTGTAATAGGATTTGTTGCAAATTTATGTCATCTCCAATTTAGTCTATAGATGTGTTTGAGCTTTGTATAATATGTAGAGAATTTATAGATCCCATGAGGTGATCTATACAAATGTAAGGTTGAGGATTAGTGGCATGAGGAGAAAGTGCTCACTCCTCTAGGAATCTTCTACCATTTGAGGGTTTCTCTTGAGTATATTTGTGTTGTATATTCTTTGTATTTGTGATGCATTTTTTCCACACTTAAATATGTTTCTAGTTTATCCTATAAAGTACATGTTATAGGTAGTTGATAGGTGGTTAAAATAACTTAGAGGAATTTTTGGACATCTCATTTACAAATCTATATGTTGTGTATCAAGGTGCAACATAGCTACCTAGAGTTTATAAATCAAAGAGGTCAACAACTTAAACAATATTAAATCACAAAAAATTAAAGTATTTACCCTAGACACATACTTTCAATAGGATTGGAAACACGAGAAAGGTCTCAAGATATTAGAGTTCATTTATCACAAGTGATAATGCATATAAAATTAATTGCCTTGACATATCTAGGTCATTTAATCCAAAATCTTCAAGAGATTTTATGCAATGGTGGTGGAGATTTATTCCAAAAATATAGGGTGCAAATTCATTCTAAGGAGTTTGTAAATGTGTAAGGTACATATTCATTAGAAGGAGTTTGGATAAATATCAAACTTAAAGACTTTATCAAATTATATTTTTGGACATACTAACAATTGTTCAAGGTCAATGAATATTCAAAGCAAAGATCCTACCATATAAAGCATATCAACTAACTTCTGAGAAACCATAGAATTGTCTAAAGTGGCTAAAATTTCCTATTAAAAATATTATATGGGATGATATAGATGCACTTCAAGCTCTCTAGGATGAATTCATACCTTAAATGTTTATGAAATGTAGTAAAAGGGGATACCTAGAATGGAGATCTTAAAAATGGGAATGTGTGATGGGGGACCTATGCCCAAAACAAAAGGGGATGCCCACCTAATAAAAAATCCACATTTCCCATGTTCATTAGTGTGGACCCTAAATCTGCATTTTGCTCAAAAACAAACAAACATGAGTTTTGTTAAATCGAGCAAACCAAATATAGAATCCATATGAAATATTGAATCATGCTTCATAATGCAATCCAAACAACAAAATATCAACTAAACTAAGTGAAAGCACAAAGAAGAAAGAATCCAACTCTATCTCATATTGGATTGGTGTCACATGTGCTAGTGACCCTTTCCCAATCCTTGATTGATAAGCTAAGATGATGAAATGCTATGAATGATGGAGTGAAATGGACAAGATCAAATCTCAAATGAAGAGAGTAACCTTGCAAGAGACTGTGGAGGATTTGCTTGAGGATGAAGCACCTATTTAAAGATTTTCAAAATGCCAAGTGTTGAAGATGGACCAATGTGGGATTAAGATTCTGCCAATGAGATAAGGACACTTGTCATCATGTGATTAGTTGATGTGTATGCAAGATTTGGGAAGAGTGCCCAAGAGGGGAAAATTTTGAATTCAAATTTTGCCATAAATGCTGAGAGGGGGACAAGAAAGAAGAGCAATAAATGCCCCTCGCTTGGACTTGTCATGTTGAGGGAAAATGAGTGTTTTAATAAATCAATAAAATTGATTTATTGTGCAAGTGGCTAGGTCTAGATAATGCAAGTGGGATGTGATTAGTATTAGATTAGGATTAGATGATGATCATGCTGATTTAATGTTGATTGGATGATTTGACTTTTAGGACTTAAATACTTGATTTATTTAAATCAGAAAATGGTGGGATATGATTTAGGATTTGATTTAAATAAAGTCCTGATTTATTTAATTAAATGGATGATGCAAAATAAAG
This sequence comes from Sequoia sempervirens, assembly GCA_007258455.2. Taxonomy (NCBI): domain Eukaryota; kingdom Viridiplantae; phylum Streptophyta; class Pinopsida; order Cupressales; family Cupressaceae; genus Sequoia; species Sequoia sempervirens. The sequence continues at coordinate 329,470,712 of VDFB02047230.1, read as the reverse complement.
GTTGAATGATAAGGTTTATTTGATACATGAATGGATGAAAATGCACTTGATTAATTGATGAATGGTCCTAATGCGACATCTAATTTGACTGAATCCGATCGAATGCATAATGTAAATTTTGCATGTCTACATTTTTCCCCTCTTTGAAGCAATGTACTTGTTGCGTTGGTTCAAAGAATAAACTTGCCGCGATCGAAATTTAAAAATTTCATGATTTTTTGGATGCCCCAGTGGAAAGTACACTGGTACATTGCCCCCTCGAGAGATCGAGCGAAAAGATTCGATTTGAGGGTCGATCTCGCGATAAAGAGGTTCAAAATGGATGGTTATGGATGACGATGCAAAGATGATGATTTTAAGATGCTTAGAATAACAAATCTATATTATCCTAAACAACTTAAATGGTGATATGAGGTGAGACGGATGAGATGAATGATGTGATATGCTATGATTATGCAATGGATGATTTATGAGATGCTTAAACTAACAGATCTATATTATGATGATGATTATGCAATGCATGTGAAATGATCGATGTTTCCTATGATGTATGATATGAATGATATGTGGTATGCTGATAGTTTTCTGGATGCAAGATGGATGCATGATGGATGCATGCTAACGGTTTGTGGATGCAGGATGGATGAATGATGGATGAATGCTAATAGGTTGTGAATGCAGGATGGATGCATGATGGATGCATTGGCGATGTTATGTTAGCGCGGAAATGAGATGATGACAAGAGGATCCAACAAGTCCATGATTGGTCGAGACTTTATTAGAGATGATGATGATAGATGATGATGATGATGATGATGATAGATGGATGATTGCTTATCAAGGATTGGGATTTTCAAAGGGTCACTTACTTATGTTTATAACACAATTTGCTAATTCCATGCATCAAGGTATAAAGGACCAGGATGGCGTTGTACTTAGTGTGATGGACTTTGACTCGACAAATAGATAGGAGTATTCTTGTTCACACTTGACATACGTAAACCTTGCTAGGGTGTACCTAACAAAGCAAGTATTCGCCAAGTTATTTTACAAGAACGTCCAACAAGCACAGCAGACAAAAGATAATGATCGTTGCCCCATTCCTATCTCTCTAAATCCTTCGTTCGGATATCATCGAGAGGTCCTTGGACTGAGCGCAATAAGATAAATCAAAATAAAAGATCAAGTACGCAAACAAGCCAATGTTCTTCATACCTCTAGCCAAAGGGATTTGTTTTGATAGGATAAGAATCCAAGGTTATATCCATAAATGATGCCCATTGTCGGAACGATATATCCTAGGAGATGCATTGTACAGGATGATGATGGTTTGATAAGTTGATTGATAGGCTATTGATATAAGGTTGACTGACATGTTTGCGACTGATCAAGAGTTTGATTTTATTTTAGAGGTATGTTGTTTGCTTTTGATTTCACGATTGAAGCTTGATTTTGCTAACTGCTATGATTGTTTCTGTTTGTGTTGCCAAAGGATGGAGGTGATGATTAGTTATTATGGATGATTGATTATTGCGGGTGCAAGCGAGATGAGACGGATGGATTTTTTCAAATATTTGGATGTTTTTGACGTTTTGAAATGTTTTGAGGCTGTTTTTTGGATTTTGATGTTTTTCGGATGTTTTTGGATTTTGGTGTTTTCCAAATGTTTTTGGATTTTGTGTTTTTCAAATGTTTTTGGATTTTGTGTTTTTTCGAATGTTTTTGGATTTTGATGTCTCGGGGGCTGATCGAAGATTAGCCTTGCCTACGTTTAAGCTCAGAGACGACGTAGTTCGGATTCCAATGTTTTTGATGTTTTCTACTTTCGACTTGTTTTTTTGGATTTTTCGATGTTTTGGATGTTTTTTGATTTTTTGATTTTCTGATGTTTTTGGATTTTCTGATTTTCTGATGTTTTTAGATTTTCTGATGTTTTGGATGTTTTTGGATTTTCTGATTTTCTAATGTTTTTGGATTTTCGCATGATTTTGATGATTTGGATATGGATGTGTAATGATATCAGTGCTATGTTTGGGATTTTTGCTAAAAACCAAGCTAAGGTTGATGGATCAGATCGATGGATTGATGATGATGATAACATTTTTGAGGATACACAACAATGCAAGGATTGGTGTTATGTAACACAAGGATTGGGATGTTGATGGGATTGATGATGATAACATTGTTGAGGATACACGACAATGCAATGACTGGATTGACCAGGATTGATAATGATAACATTGTCGAGGATACACGACAATGCAAGGATAGTGTTAAGCAACACAAGGATATCCCGAGATGATGATTTTTTGATTGGATTTGATTGATCATGTTTGATGAAGCTTGGTTTCGAACAAAAGATGTTTGGATGATTTGATGTGACGTTTGACGTGCAGCTTAGATGCGACTGATATCAATTGATGTTTGATGAAAGATTAAGACTGATAAGAAATGTCTTCTCGTCAAAATGTGCCATGGGCTAGTGATTCGGATTATGGCTCACAAATGCTTTGACCAATTTTATTTCATGTTTTCCAATGTTCGGATCGCCACATAAGTCAGAGGATATAGATCAAGATTTATTCTTAAAGCAAGATGTACATATTTGCCCCCAATGTCTAGCAACATATGGAATGTGATGGATGGATGCTCAGATAGGTGTATGGATGGATGAATATGCAAGGATGCCAAGGATTATATTGCGATAAGATAAGGTGTTTGGATAATAAATACCCATTTGGATAATGCTTCATAGCTCAGATAATGCTGCATAGGATAGGATCGATGAAAATGACCTATGTCAAGATGTTTGTCGTAAGCAAGCGTAAGGTGTGCCCCAAAATTTCATCGAGATGCGAATGGAACGGATCAATGGTTTATGGATGGATGGATTTATTATGGATAAGATGGATGGAATGCTCGATTTATTATGGATGGGATGAGATGCTTTCACTTGAAGTGGCGCATGTAAATGCTCAATTCCACACATGATGCCTGTTTGCCAGGTTTTCATCATGGTCTTGCCCAAAGCGCCACTGTAGTGGTTTTAACTAGAGGACGATTTTTTTCTTTACTTTTTTCAATCCTTTTTCTAATTTTTTTTGGATTTTCATATTTTGATTTTTGATTTTTCCAAAGATTTGGCGTCAACCACGTGGTGTCGCTGGAGATGCCCCCGCCATAATGTGCCATCGATATCCTTCCCCGAAGAAGTTGCTTTGCTAAGATATCGCACTGAATGTGGAACTTTTGGGATTCTTGATCCTCATTTCGCCGACAATCGAGTGCTAATCGCTCGTACACATCGCATAAAAGCGTCCTTTATGATGAATGGTCGCTGCCAATACATGGTCAATGTGAGAATTGCATATTATGCATGGAGGCGTGGATGGAGTTTTTTTAGGAATAAAAGATGGATTGGTTGATAGTTTGGAACCTTTGATTCTCCGAACTTGGGAAGATGAGCAGTGATGGGTGGATAATGGAATTATTAGGACCAACCGCTGATACACTTTGCACGCTGTTTGAAAATCCCCGCTTTTCTTTTAAGGACATCCTTGATGGATACCTTTTCCCTTTTTATTTTCCACGCTTCTTTCGATCGATGGAGTTTGATAGGATGATCTTTCTTTGTATGCTTTGGTATCCATGCGTATTTGATTTGTCCATTATGCTTCTCAGCTTCCTTTGCTTTGATAACGTTCTTCGTACTTTGATTCAAATCTTTCTTTTGACGTTGGTCCCAATTCATGGATGGGGTGATGGGTGGATGAAGATACATGGCGTGGCTGGTTGTAGTATTGACACTAGCTTCATCATAAGAACTCTTCGTGCTCCCTATGTTGATGTTTGCTTGAGATGAAGTTGCCCCCAGTATGGTGATAGTATCACCTTCATGCTTTGATTCTACTTGCTTTGAGATATTTTGTTCAGTAAACGTGCTTTGACAAATGATCACTGTAGATGACATTGTTTCAATTTTTCGCTCTGCTAACTCTGGATTATCCTGTTCTTTCTGACTTGTTTCCTTGAGTGGATAATGTTCGATATCTTTATTCATGATGTCCTCAATCTGAACTTGGGACATGTTTGATCCTGATGTTGACAACTCCATTTGATTGTAGGAGTTAAGAATCTGCTCTTTTTGTGTAACAAAATTTTGTTCTAAATGAAGATCATCTACGTGCCCATCTGTAGAAAGCATCTCATGGGTAGATGGAGGAGTATGGATATGATCATCTTGCATAGATAGGAGAGTGTCCATCAAATTATTGTAGTATCTTGAAGATACAAATTCTTGATCTTGATTAATTTTGAAGTTGCTTTTAACATGCTTTGGATCAAGTTCTTGACATGGGTCAGTTTCAAAGGATGGACTGCTTACAAATGGCTCTTGGATATCTTCATTATGCATGGGAAGTGGCTTAATATCTTCATGATTTTTGAGTGGACTTGGATCAGGTGTTGAGTTGAAGATTCCTTCAATATCGGCAATCAAGTGACGGGCTGAATGCTCATGTTCGTGGTTAACCACGCGTATCCCTAAGATTCTTACTACGTTTCTGGCAACATATGCCCCACAAGAGCGATATCTTTCACAACAGATCGGCCTGCCTTTACCAAACATTCCTCCTTGTCATGATATCTTCGTCGTCACCGAATGCGGCGAGAGACTGCCTTCAACGAAGTTCCGATGTTAATATACCCAGACCGTGTTCAGCGGCTCTTTTATCCGCATTGAGTGCACCCTTTACAGCATTAAGAAGGCAACCATGCATTCACCATGCATGATCTGATCTTGTTACCATCTAATGGCAGCCCATGTCGGGTGTCTGAGGTTTGGGCAACTTGAGAGGATTGTTGCACTTGTTGAGCTTGTGTTGCTTGTTGCATGGCTAGATATTGTTGGTATCCTTTTTGAAAAGCAGCTTGTAATGTCACATTGTATTGGATTGATGTGGTGGAAATTGGTGGTGGTGGGGGTGGTGGTGGATTCGAAATCATGTTGGATGTAGTGACAAGTGTTTGAGATACGCTTGGATTGATTGTAGGGGTTTGAGATGTGATGGGCGTGATAGTGGTGTTTGGAATGATTGAAGGGATAGTGATGGTTGGAATAACTGAGGTGATAGGTCCTTGGGAGACCGTATTTTGATTGGTTGGGATCATCATTGTTGCTTGATTGGATACCATCTGTTGGTGAGATGTCGATGGTATATTCAAAGGATTTGACGTGATGGTTTGATTGACGTTAGTTGGATTGAATTGGGTGGCGTGATTGGTGTTAGGTAAAGGGGGAATCCCTAAACCAAGGAATGATGTAGGTAATGGTGGTGGCGATTTCCCTTGGCGCAATGCCTCAACTATTTCCGCAATTTGATCTTGCCAAATTTGTTCTTGATTTTGATCTTGACTCACTTGAGATAGTTGATTTGGCTTGTGTTCAAGTAGTTTTGGCATGCATGTTTGCAGTTTTTGAATGGGATTATGGGAAAATTGACTTTGGATAATGTTCTGATTTGGGATGATGTTTAGATTTGGCATGATAGGATGAACATTGTTGGTATTGGGAATCATTTTTCCAAAGTTTTTCGAGTTAGGATTCATGTTTCAAAAAGTTGGACTTGGTACATCCACATTTGGTTTGTAGGGATTTGGTGGGATGATGTTGCTCGTTTGAAGATTCATGTATTGATTGTTTGATTGGTGGATTTGTTGGTTTGGACTTAGATCTATCATTGGGAAATGTGTTCCAAAATTTGACTTGGGCATACTCACACTTGTTGTACCACTGACATTTGTCGAAGGCAATGATCCCATGCATGGACTTTGATAATTGATAGGCATTGCAAGGATTTGAAGATTCAACTGTTTTGGATTACCCAAGATGTATGGATCAAGTTTATATTCCATGTTCTTCTTGTGTTTTTGACCTTGTTATGAATGTGACCTCTAAGGTTCTTAGGACCAATGGCGAGATGAAGGATGAAAGGTGTAAATGATATGGATGATGAACGTTTAGGACTTTGGATCAATGCTAGACTTAGGGCTTGATTTTGATTGTTTGATGTGGATGATGAACTTGTAAACCCTAAAATGTTGGATGTTATCTTAGGATGAACTTGTTCAAAGAGGTGATAATTTAACTAAGTGTGCGTGGAAGGATTCATCCAAACACACCTAACTAAACAAATGATTTTGATTTGGTTTGGAAATGTACCCAAGTCTAGGTAATGACGTTTTCAAAGCTCCAAAGTTGTTTGTGGGATGATGTTGATAAATGTTTGAGGTGGATGAAGTGTTTGATTTTGATCCTAAGAGACTTAGAGAGACTTTGTTTACTAGGCCAAGGTATTGAAGAACACACTTTTCTCTAAGAGCAATCAAAAGACCAATATGACCAAAAGATATCAAGCACATGTGTAACCGCACCTTGTCTTGCTTAATGGCTTTATTTTACCAAAACACTCTCTTTGATTAAATTTTCAAACTAAGATGTCCAATGTCTTAATTTCCTTAAACCCCACAAGATATTTTATGTGGAAATTCAATGAACTTAAGGCAAGGGTTTTCCTATTGTTTACTCAAGAAGACAAATTGAGATATAATCCAATGCTTAGGAACCTCTACGAACGTGAATCCGCAGGGAAAGCAGTAACATGTGGATTGAGTCAATAATATTTGTCTTAAAGAGGGTTTGAAATTTTGAGAATCATGTTGAATGTTTGTTTGCAAAATGTTTTCAAATACACACTGTGTTTTCAAAAAAAGAATAATTACAAGCCCTATGGATGTGTAAGACAATATTTGTTGGATTCCCACTTGGACAAGTCCAGCTACGCTTATCTCTAGCGGATGGTTAGATGCTTGACCCCACCTGCCCCTCCACTACCATTAACGCCAATCGGGCGTACCAAGCATCAACACCCATGAAACTCCCATGGCGCAGTTTCCATCTCTTACTAAAGACCGAAGAGTGTGCGGCTTTCCTGTGAACGAATCGCTCTTGCACCAACAACAGATTAAGGATTTTGGCAAATTCTAGCACATGGTTCTAGTGGACTTTCCGCTCATGGAGATTGACTCCATATGGCAAGAGTCCCTCGGATCCATCTTGCCTGAGCCAACCTGATTATGATGCTAACCAAAACCCTCATTATATCCCGGCCGGAAATACTCTTGGCTTTAGAGTGTTACCGTTGAGTCGCCGCTGGGTATACTTTTTCCCTGCCATGTGCCCTAAGATAAACAAAAGCGAAGCAAAGAATAATCCAGAATCCTCGACGATCTGATGGCAATAAAGAAAGAGAATGTAATAAAATTCTCACTCACACTCAGACAAGATGTTCAATTTTTAAGCCCAAATTGAAGTGTTTCAAAGCAATAAAATGTATTTTGAGTGTTTCTCTTGCACCCTAGATCGCACGAAGCGCAAGGGGAGAGGATACGTACTCAAAAGACAATCACACAATCAAGCACTTGTTCGTTTTATACCCTTCAAAGCAATTGTGAATTCGTTTTAAGCACCAAAATGAAGTGTGAGTTTTGATTGTTCAATTTTAGCCCAAAAGTAAGTTTTAGTCAGTTTCTAAGGTTCATTTTAAGCCTTTGTAGAAAAATCGAAACATTCTTTTTAGAGCCCAAAAAGTATGTGAGTTGATTCAAAACAAAAATTTAAAGTATGAAATAGAAGCCCTTTATAGTATTTAAAAATACTTTGTCAACTTCGAATTCAATGCCCAAATTTCTAGCTTAAATTCGCTTGTGATTTGTCCACTTTGATGAAAAGAGTACCTATATAAACAATAGTTATAATGTTAGAAAATCATATTTGAAGGAACTCCATATAATCAAAAGTAGTAAAACAAGTAAGCATGACAACCTGTTTTATACATCAACTTATTTTAAACATGAAAAGAATCAATCCACAAGTTTATATTGACCATGTATACTGCATTAACTATGTATTTGTGCTGCTTTCAATATTCAATAAACGATCATAAAGTAGTGACAAAAGATCAATTAAAATTTATATCCATGCTCCTTTCCATCCCTATGTTGCCTATCTCAAAGCATAGGGAATCTGAATGTTTAATGCTCAAAGTTGTAAGTTTCCATGAAAAACAACAGTAAAGATCCGTCCCTATCCAAAGCACAAATCAAAGCATAATAGACATAAGCAGCAAAATACCTGATACATCACACATATCTATGAGCTTAGTGGGAACTGGGAATGATATGGAACAACGCTTAGATAAGACTTCGCATCAATTGGAAGTTGAGCTCTTTAGTATGAAGTAAACAATATTTAAATGAAAGGCTGAAGAAGATGGGACGTTTACCCAACTGCGGCCATCATTTCATCGTGTTTGACAGGATTTTAAGGGAACGACTTGTGCACAACAGATATTCGATGAAAATCATTACCAAATGTTATTGCTTGGAAAAAAAAATGAACACAGCAATATTTTATACTTCCAGTGCAGGCTTAACAGACCACGTGCCGCTCCTGTCAACTCAGTCCGACACAAAGATGGAAATCACCAAAAATCAGGTGGATGGTAGCCAGGGTTGTCTGTGTCGGCGTATGTATAGATAAAGTATAGACTGGCAGACAACGAAGAAACTATCATGCAATGAATGCTGCTTGGGGTCTATCCCCTCACCTTCTTTACAAAAACTTTTCCAGCATCCTTGTTCCCTGTACCAAGATGAAAACGTGAAACACGCAGAAATGTTTTGAGGACTGCAAGATATGGTGTTGATTGGCTTTAATGAGAAGATTTTAACATTCAATACTCCAACTGCAGATCAGTACCAAAAAAATATTCTGCACTAACTCTTCAAATCACCTGCTAACATGAAGATCTAATATCATGGAAATACAACAAAAACATACGCGCCATACCAGATTAAATGTGCATATTAATTCTCTTGCACAGAGGTCGAGTTACTTGAAGCAGGTGACAGGCGTTATAAGATACGCAAGATAGTTAATCAATTAGCAACATAACCTTTGGTAATTTATTCAACAACTTCTACTCTTCTCTGAAAGAGGGAAATGAATGCAGGATCTGCGCACTGTCCTCATTGCCCGCGCCAATAATCATCCAGGAGGCTTTCAGTTATTCTTCTACTAGGTGCCGCTGTGGTTGTACTCGCAATTCTTTGCCTCATAAACTGCAGAGTCTCAGTGGATGTGATACAGTTGAGATACTTAAGACAGTAAGTGAAGAGAGATGTCGTCAAAAAAGATACTTCTAATTAAGATTTTTCACAGCGTAAACATATCAACGCAGTAATAAAATGAGCTAACATTTGATGTCCTGCCAGCACGCAATCTTATTTGATTCGAAGTAGAAAGTAGTTGTAATGGGTTCTACAGCGACGCATTCACTACAAAAGCACACAGAGAGATTTATGGCATCTTACAATATTGTAGCATTAAATGACCAAGTATTTTTAGGCATAGCCGCACCTGCATGTCATTTCAACTGACTCAAACATTAGACATCAAGATAATATCAAGATAATAAGCTTTTAACCATCATATCATTTGATTAAAATTATGAATGGGAGTCGTGTCTTCATAATCATGATTGTCAATGTAAGAGGATGGGAAGATGCAGAGAATTCGAAATACCAGGGGGCGTGAATAGTGGAGTTGAAGATATCAGCGTACAAACGATCTTAGTCACCTACCACAGCAGGCTTTAAATATCCTTCCTAAAATTGAATAAGCAACATCGCCTCTAGCATCATCCTTGCTGGGTGTGCACGGATTTGGATTCGTTGAAAAGGCTTTAAAAACTTTAAAGCAAAAGTGATTAGCAGGCGAAAGCAAATTTATTCAATCTTTGACTAAGACCTTTGCCAGCATCCTCAATGCCCGCACTTTAGCTGATATGGGGAAGACTCTTCAACAGTATGAACATGGAAAAGCTTTTACGCGACAGAGGAATGGTGGAGAACATGACTGGCCTTCTCCGCTGAGATTGACAATAATAGTAACAATTATAATGTTACCCTAAATGACAGCAGTGATAGGAGTATTGCAACATTCCATGAGCAGCGGGCTTCAGCACTAGAGGAGCCGTATGCTAGAAATTACATATTAAAGACTAACAATACTTATCGGTCCTTCACCAATGTTGTAAGTTTAATGATAGAAATATCAATGTGAATAAGATAGCCAGCGATATTAATGAAAGCAACTTAGACAAAGCACGTTTCTATTTGACAAAGCAAGTTACTATTGATGAGCGAAATAACAAAATCAATGACAAAACGTTAATATCATTAGCATAGCGGAATCTTTAGTCAAAATGATGGCTCCTTCCTGTCACAATGGTAGTCGACGGAGGTTCAAGCCCTCCTTCTAGCGCCAAAATGTGGACCCTAAATCTGCATTTTTCTCAAAAACAAACAAACATGAATTTTGTTAAATCGAGCAAACCAAATATAGAATCCATATGAAATATTGAATCATGCTTCATAATGCAATCCAAACAACAAAATATCAACTAAACTAAGTGAAAGCACAAAGAAGCAAGAATCCAACTCTATCTCATATTGGATTGGTGTCACATGTGCTAGTGACCCTTTCCCAATCCTTGATTGATAAGCTAAGATGATGAAATGCTATGAATGATGGAGTGAAATGGACAAGATCAAATCTCAAATGAAGAGAGTAACCTTGCAAGAGACTGTGGAGGATTTGCTTGAGGATGAAGCACCTATTTAAAGATTTTCAAAATGCCAAGTGTTGAAGATGGACCAATGTGGGATTAAGATTCTGCCAATGAGATAAGGACACTTGTCATCATGTGATTAGTTGATGTATATGCAAGATTTGGGAAGAGTGCCCAAGAGGGGAATTTTTGAATTCAAATTTGCAATAAATTTTGAGAGGGGACAAGAAAGAAGAGCAATAAATGCCCGCTTTGACTTGTCATGTTGAGGGAAAATGAGTGTTTTAATAAATCAATAAAATTGATTTATTGTGCAAGTGGCTAGGTCTAGATAATGCAAGTGGGATGTGATTAGTATTAGATTAGGATTAGATGATGATCATGCTGATTTAATGTTGATTGGATGATTTGACTTTTAGGACTTAAATACTTGATTTATTTAAATCAGAAAATGGTGGGATATGATTTAGGATTTGATTTAAATAAAGTCCTGATTTATTTAATTAAATGGATGATGCAAAATAAAGGTTGAATGATAAGGTTTATTTGATACATGAATGGATGAAAATGCACTTGATTAATTGATGAATGGTCCTAATGCGACATCTAATTTGACTGAATCCGATCGAATGCATAATGTAAATTTTGCAGGAGGATGTGTGAGTTATTTTGTGTAGAGTTGTGGGTTTTAGTCATTCTCTCTATTTTATGTAGGTTTTAGTCCTTTCTACTATTGTAATAGGATTTGTTGCAAATTTATGTCATCTCCAATTTAGTCTATAGATGTGTTTGAGCTTTGTATAATATGTAGAGAATTTATAGATCCCATGAGGTGATCTATACACATGTAAGGTTGAGGATTAGTGGCATGAGGAGAAAGTGCTCACTCCTCTAGGAATCTTCTACCATTTGAGGGTTTCTCTTGAGTATATTTGTGTTGTATATTCTTTGTATTTGTGATGCATTTTTTCCACACTTAAATATGTTTCTAGTTTATCCTATAAAGTACATGTTATAGGTAGTTGATAGGTGGTTAAAATAACTTAGAGGAATTTTTGGACATCTCATTTACAAATCTATATGTTGTGTATCAAGGTGCAACATAGCTACCTAGAGTTTATAAATCAAAGAGGTCAACAACTTAAACAATATTAAATCACAAAAAATTAAAGTATTTACCCTAGACACATACTTTCAATAGGATTGGAAACACGAGAAAGGTCTCAAGATATTAGAGTTCATTTATCACAAGTGATAATGCATATAAAATTAATTGCCTTGACATATCTAGGTCATTTAATCCAAAATCTTCAAGAGATTTTATGCAATGGTGGTGGAGATTTATTCCAAAAATATAGGGTGCAAATTCATTCTAAGGAGTTTGTAAATGTGTAAGGTACATATTCATTAGAAGGAGTTTGGATAAATATCAAACTTAAAGACTTTATCAAATTATATTTTTGGACATACTAACAATTGTTCAAGGTCAATGAATATTCAAAGCAAAGATCCTACCATATAAAGCATATCAACTAACTTCTGAGAAACCATAGAATTGTCTAAAGTGGCTAAAATTTCCTATTAAAAATATTATATGGGATGATATAGATGCACTTCAAGCTCTCTAGGATGAATTCATACCTTAAATGTTTATGAAATGTAGTAAAAGGGGATACCTAGAATGGAGATCTTAAAAATGGGAATGTGTGATGGGGGACCTATGCCCAAAACAAAAGGGGATGCCCACCTAATAAAAAATCCACATTTCCCATGTTCATTAGGAAGAGGGATAGTGCCAAAAATGATTAGGATTGACTCACAACCCTCAAGGTGAGTCAACCCTAGGTTTTTGGACACTATGAGACCTCAACTTCCTTATGATAGAAAAGTGACACAAATGATTGAACATTGGTTTTGGGAGAAGTATAAAGTGCATTAACAATCAAGTCTATGAGATCTACCACTTGGAATGTGAAGTATTATGATAACACCATCAAAAACAATAATCAACTAGTTCAGATATAGAAAGGTTAGAATGATATGTGTACCTGACTTCAAAAGTGTTGCAAAGTGTCCTAATAGGACTCATTTTCCTAGGTGAATGTTCTTTGTACAAGGTTTTGAAAATTCATTTTTCAGTCCTCTAATGTAAGATACAAGGCTTTGATTTCTCCAAGTTTGACTGTCATAAGGCCGAAAATAAATTTTGGAGGTAAGTTTCTATGTCTTGACAACTTCGATGAAAACTTTGACAACTTTGTTAAATTACACTTTTGATCCAATTTTAATCCTTCTTCACCTGCAAATTTGCACATACAAAGAGATGAGTAAAATATTTATTTTTGGTGGATAAGGGTTTTCCTTGGTCAAAGCCTAGTTTGGTAATTAAACCTTGATAAATACATAATGATAAAATGAAGGAAATGATGAATGAACAAAGCTTGTTGCACCTCACCAAACCATTTAATGGTTTCACTTAGAGGATTGAAGTCTAACACATCACTCCAAGGATTGGATCTTGCATGAAATGGCTTGATTTTTTGATAGATCTTGATGCTTGAAACTTGAAACCTACATCACAATGTTGGCTCCAAAAACATGCATGAACACACATAAATCTTGACATGATGATAGGATCTTGAATGTTGCAATAAATGAGTGATAAATATGCTCTTGAAAATAATCTTTTCTCTTGTGAAAGTTTCCTTAATATTGCTTCTTGTTTCTAGGTTTTGAATTGATAAAATAACCTTCTATTTATAGGTGTTTCCTTAATTTCCTAATAATTAAACACGATAAAATGACCTTTACAACTTAAATTCAGATCATTAAAATTCCACCAAAAAAATATTAAAAATGGACCCTGATACTCAAGGAGGACCCATTCGCCCTTGGGCGAATGTGTTCTAGGCCCTAAACCTAGGACACACATTTTCCAAGATATGTAACTAAGTGTAGGCATTGATTAAATGTGGGTCTCCCTTTTAGAAAAAAAAATTAATTAGGCTTGTGAATGCATAATTGGGTCAATTAAAGGCTTAATTAAGTCCAATTAATTAAGGGGGTGCAAACATATTGTGAAAATGTAAATGTGCACATTTTTCTACACTATAGTTTGAAAATTTGAGGGACTTTAGTGAATGATAAAATCTAAGCGATGCAATAGTAAAATTAACGAGGTCAACCAAATTCTTCTCATGTATGCAAAAAAATAAAATAATTAATAATGAATAGATTTTTTATTAAAAAAATTTTCATTAGAAGAATGTGTTTGAATATTATAACTATTCATGTTAAGAGTAAATTGAGATTTGTTCATAAGTTGAGCATGATAGACACATAAGCATGGCCACTACTTCATACTTTTGGTGTCATTGTGATCTAAATTTTTTGTAGGTGATGAAGGATTTTTTATATCTATAATAGAGGAACAAGATCAATATATTTTTGTAGGGTTTGAATATGTTGGCATGCTTGCTTTGAACAAAATTTAAGCCAAAAAATTATAGTGAAATTTTCTACATTCACACAAAACCTTGGCCATTTGATTAGATGATTGCACTATGTTTTCAATGACAACAATATTCCCATGATGTCATGCATACCGAATCTCTTAAAATACATAAAATTCAAAATAAATATAATCCACACATTGCAGTCATTATAGTTATTTTTGAAAGGAAGCAAAGGTGTGAAACAACGTTTCCAACACTAATCTACAAGGGAGAGATAGTGCAGATTCATACAAATATTAAAACTATTACAATGAAAGAAACACATCTAAAAACATGCATAAAAGAATAATACCATAACACACAAATTTACGTGGGGAAAACCTTTCTAGGTAAAAAACCCCACACACCAAAAGCAATGCACTTTGTATTATCAGCAACAAATAATTACAATACAATATCAACACTAAGCTTCTTCAGGTGTTCACAAACCTTCAACAAAAACAAGGATAGTTCTGGCAGCATAACGGTGTCTAGAAATTCTCAACTCTCTTCAATACACTAAGGCATACAATATTATTTACGTCAAGAAAAAAGATTTTTATCTCTCATGCAATATTCATAACAAACTAAGTGTAAATCTAAGTTCCAAACTTGACTTCACAATTGATCAGACACTTAACATTCACAATAGTTACTAACTGCATAATCACCTGCTCCGTAATTGTCACCATGAAGGGAGCCATTACCACATGTTAACAACTCCATGCGATCAGTCGTGTTGTAGTTACCACTGCTTATATCCTTTATGCATTGAACAAGATAGTTAACTCCAAGTCTCCACTGTCTTATTTCAGGCACCATGGTTCATAAAATCTCATTATGCATAATCAGAAAGAGTTTAGTTCTCCACCGCTAACTATAGGTTGAGACACACTGATCTCAACAATATCCCACTTGTCAAAGACCTATCATAAGTCATATGAAATAAACTACTCAAGGCCCCAAGGCCCATGGAAACAACACACCATTTGAACTTCTTTGTGCTCACTGGCTTCATCAGTGCATTTGCAATGTTTCTAAAAGTGTCACTTTCCATCTTCTACCATATCACGAACAAAATGAAATTGAACATCAATGTGTTTTGTTCTGGCATGGAAAGTGGAACTCTTTGCTAAGCAAATAACACTATGACTGTTGCAACAGATAATAATTTGTCATGCAGCAAAACCAATATCTGAACACAATCTCTTAAGCCAAATGGCTTCCTTGCAACAATGAGTAGCTGCCATATACTCTGCTTCTATCATGGACAAAGGAACTACAACCTGCCTCTTACTCATCCAACTTATCACACCACCATTCATCATGAACACATATCCACTGGTGGATCTTTTACTGTCAATGTCACTTGTCCAATTTGAATCCACATATCCATGAATACTTACATAATGCTGAGAACCTATAGGATAACCATGATAACATAGGGAATACTCAAAAGTATCCCACAAATATTTGAACACTCTCTTTATTGCATCCTAATGTACTCATCCAAGATTAGCCATATACTGAATAAGGACTCCCAGTGCTTGGGAAATGTCTGGCCTCGTACAAACCATCACATACATCAAACTGCCAACAACTCTCTCATATGGTACTTTGGTCATGTCCTCCATCTCAGTAGGAGATTTTGGACAATCCTCCATAGAAAGCTTTATCCCTTGCATCACTAGAACAACTAACTGCATGCAATTTGCCATGCTGAATCTCTCCAACACTGAATTCACATAGTTTCTTTGGCTTAACCAAAGCTTTCTGCAAGCTCTATCTCTTCTAATCTCCATACCCAGAATATACCTTGTCACACCTAGATCCTTCATCTCAAACTATGCTAACAATTGAGACTTCAAATTTGAAAAATTCATACCATTCCCAAAAAACAACATATCATCTACATACAATATAATTATGAGAATGCGACCATTATTAGATTTGTAATATACACAATGGTTAGATTTAGATCTCAAAAATCCCAATGACAACACAAAGGTGTCAAATTTCTAGTACCACATTCTAGGAGACTGCTTAAGACCCTATAAAGACTTCTTCAACTTGCAAACCAAAGTTTCTTTACCTTTTACCATGAAATGCTGTGGCTGTGACATATAGATCTCTTCCTCCAAATCACCATGAAGTAATGTTATCTTCACATCCATCTATTCCACTTCTAGATCATACACTGCTGCAAGTGATAACAGGAACTGAATAGATGTTAGCTTTGTAACAGGAGAGAATATCTCACCATAGTCAATTCCCTCCACTCGAGAATACCCTTTTGCGACCAACCATGCCTTGTACATTTCAACACTACCATCAAGACCACACTTCTTCTTGAACACCCCTTTACATCAAACAAGTTTTTGTCCCTTAGACAAAGGTGTCAGATCCTATGTACTATTTTTCTTCAAAGCAACCATTTCCTCATCCATGGATTTCATCCAAGAATCTGTATCACTCATATCCATAGCCTCTCTAACAGTCCTAGGCTCATTAGTGTTAGAAATCAAAGCAAAAATACAACTAGAATCCAACAGTGAATAATCAAACCTTTCTGGTGAAAAATCAAACCTCCCTGGTGGCCTCCTATCACATGTATACCTCCTAAATTGTTGAGGTTGTGATTCTTCTTCTTTAGAACTTCCATAGCTTCTAGGGCTCTCCTCATCACCAGATTCAACAGGAGTACGTAGTTCAATTTTCATCAAAGCAAGTGGAACTTGAACTACCTCCTTATTTTGCTTCTCCTCTTTCTCTAGCTGCAACTCATATGTGGAAGGTTTCAACTCCCAAAATATTACACTTTTACTATGCAGAACCTTCTCAGCCACTAGATCCCAAAGCTTGTATCCCTTCACACTGACACTATAGCCAATGAGGATACACTTAACTTCCTTGTTCTCCAACTTAGAACTCTTTACACTCGGAACATGAGCATAAGCTTCGCAACCAAAAAAGTTGAGATGTCTCATCGAAGGCTTCCTACCAAACCATGCCTCCATGGGTGTCTTTTTAGAAAGAGCTGATGTAGGAGATCTATTGATTAGATAACATGTAGTGGCTATAACTTCAACCCAAAACTTCTACTCAAGGCCAACACCACTCAACATACTCCTAGCCCTCTCCATCAGTATTTTATTCATCCTCTTTGCAACTCCATTTTGTTACGGGGTGTATGGAGTTGTCCTATGTCTCTCAATCCCATGCCCTTTACAAAAATTATCAAATTTTGTTGAAAACAAAACTCACCACCGTTGTCAGTCCTCAAACATTTAATCTTTCTATCAGTCTGATTTTCAACCAAAGCCTTAAACTCCTTAAACCGATTAAAGACTTCATATTTACTCCTGAGAAAATAAACAAATGTGCTTCTATTGTAATCATCTATGAAAGAAAAAAAATATATAGATTTTCTTAATGAAGGAACATTCACAGGACCAAACACATCTGCATGAATATAGTCCAAAACCCCAGACGACTTATGAGAACTAGAATAGAAAGAAATGTGGTTTTGTTTTCCATATGCACAATGTTTGCAAAAGTCGAACTCGAGATTACAATCATCAAGGCCTTCCACAAGGCTTTTATTTTTTAGGGCTCTAAGACCCTTCTCACCAATATGATCAAGTCTTTGGTGCCATAACATTTCCTTCTCTACTGGAAGCTTCATCTCCAAAGCATTTGCACCCTTAGGTACCTAGAATGCATGACCATTAGATGTACTAACAACAAACTTCTTCACTGCTAGATTTGATGGTGAGGATGAAGAATCCAAAGGCCTTTTCTTTGGAATATTAGAAGAACTATTTCACTATATAGTGCATGCATCCAACTTGTACAGAATGCCAATCTAAACACCCTTAGCCAACACCATAGATCCTCTCGTCATCTTACATCCTCCATTTGAGAAAACAACCTGCACACCTGCATTACTTAACTTACTCACAGCAAGTACTTGTTTTGTGCCAAACTTGGGATATGAAATACACCATCAATCCCCTTCACTCTACCATCAGGGAATCTAATCTTAATTCTTCCATGGCCAACAATCTTCAAATGAGAGTCGTCACCCAGATACACCTTTCCACCATCATACTCTTCATACTTAGAGAACCAACCCCTATGCGAGGTCGTGTGGAAAGAAGCACCCGAGTCTATTAACCGCACATCTTTTGATGCATACATGTTGCCAAGGCTGTGACAAAAGCATCTGCATCATCCTGAGAGGATTTTTCAGAGTCAAAATAGGAGAAATTCTTTTTGCCTTTCTTTTTCTTCTCCTCCTTACAATCTTTACGTAAATGACCAAGTTTTCCATAGTTCCAACATTTTTCCTTGAACTTTCTAGGAGACTTAGATCTCCCTAAAGATTTTGATATGAACTTCTTGTCGTTTTTATTGCCTTTCACTTTAGATCTGCCATGAATAGCAAGTGCTTCCTTGGTCATCTTAGAAGATTTTCTCTGCATCTCTTCAGACAAGAGGGATGGAACCACATCATCCATTTTGAAATTGGTGGTGGTACTTCCAATAGCCATAACTAGGTGATCCCATGAGTCTGGCAAAGAACATAACAAAAGCATGCAACAATCCTCATCTTCAATCTTGTCACCAACAAAACCCAACTGAGCAATCAACATGTTAAATGCATTCAGGTGATATGTAATGGATCCTCCATCTTTCATCTTCAGAGAATACAATTTCTTTCATAGGAACGACTTGTTCAACATGGATTTAGCCTAATAAACATCTCCAAGATTCTTCCAAAGAGATTTAGCAGCTTCTCTTCATGGACATTCAGGAGCACTGAATCAGCCAAACAAAGTCTAACCAAACCCTTGGATTTTTTATCCTTTAGATCCCACTCTTCTTGAGTCGTATTGGTTGGTTTTGTAATGGATATTGCATCCCACATATCTCTATCCATGAGCATATCCTCCATTTTTAACTTCCATAATTCGAAGTTGTTGCCATTAAACTTATCCATCTCGATTATACTGGATGTGCTTTCCATCTTTATTTCTACAACAAGATTTTGAAATACTTATGTAAAGATTCCCACTCAAACAAAGATCAGTACAAAAAACCCTCTACCAAACAACGGGACCCAAACTGGCTAGGCTCTGATACCAACTGAATGTAAGCAAAGGTGCAGAACAACGCTTCCAATACTAATCTACGAATGAGAGATAGTGCAAATTCATACAAATCCTTAAAATGTTACAATGAAAGAAACACATCTAAAAACATGCATAAAAGAATAATACCATAATGCACAAATTTACATGGGGAAAGCCTTTCTAGGTAGAAAACCCCACACACCAAAAGCAATGCACTTTGTATTATCAACAACAAATAATTACAATACAATATCAACACTAAGCTTCTTCAGGTGTTCGCAAACCTTCAACAAAAACAAGGATAATTCTCGCAGCATAACGGTGTCTAGAAATTCTCAACTCTCTTCAATACACTAAGGCATAGAACATTATTTACAACATCAAACGATATTTTTATATCTCATGCAATATTCGTAACAAACTAAGTGTAAAGTTAAGTTCCAAACTTGACTTCACAATTGATTGGACACTTAGCATTCACAACAGTTACTAACTACATAATCACCTCCTTCATAATTGTCACCATGAAGGGAGCCATCATCGCATGTTAACAACTCCATGCGGTCAGTCATGTTTTAGTTACCACTGCTTATATCCTTTATGCATTGAACAAGATAGTTAACTCCAAGTCTCCACCGCCTTATCTCATGCACCAAAGATTGCAAAATAAAATCTCATTATGCATGATCGAAAAGAGTTTAGTTCTCCACCACTAACTACAAGTTGAGACACACTCATCTCAACAATTTTTAGTGAAAGCATAATAAATACTTAGAATAATAACTTGACCTTACATATGAAAATATTGAGCAAACAATTTTAAAACACCAAAAAAAATAGAAATTAATAAGATAATTGATACAATATTTCAAATAAAATTTATAACAATTGAAAATAAATACAATTCACATGTTATAGTCATCATATTTGTTTTAAATGCAAACATAATAAATGTTTAAAATATAAAATTTGCATTATATAAAAATATAGAACAATTTTTTTTAAAACATTTAATATTTAATGTCAAAAGACATTCTACAATAACAAGAAGGAATAAAGTGTAATGGTATAAATATGTTAACAAAAACTTTTATCTTTTAACTTAAATTTGGTAGCCATTTACATGTCAAAATATTAATATTTAACAATAAACACAATGTTTCTAAAATAATCAACATACAAAATTTATGTCTTCATTTATACAATAAATAAAATAATTCCACAATAAAATAAAATAATTCCAAAATAATATATGTCCAAATACTAATACATTAAACATCAAAGTTTTGTCAATAGTGTTATGGTATGATGGTTAAATTGTTGAGGTGTTGTTCTTGCCATAAAGATTCAAACCCCACTAGAATATAATTGTTGAATGATGAGGTCCCCGTTTGAAAGCGTTTACCCCTAAAAAAAAAAAATTCAACATCAAAATCCAAAGACAAATTTAATTGCTAAGACAGGAATAAATACATTCAACATCAAAGTCCAAAGCCAAATTTAATTGTTCCATGAAAAGAATAATTGGAAAGCACGTGTTGGGACGAGTTAGCTTCTCTTAACAATATAGGAGAAACCGTACTACATCATGGAAGGCATGTTGATTACAGGAGATGAATGGAACACCTTGCTTAAATTTACATTAAATCTCAATGGTTGCTTTCTTTTGTAACTTGTCTCCTGTGAGCCTGCGGGGACAGACCTCTCCTCTTTACTCATAACCTCCAAATCATTTTTGTTTACCCAAGAATGCGCTCCCCCTATTCCTGTCGTCTTCCCCCTTCTAATCAAGAAGAGCTCTTGAAGAAGCTCCTTCATGGAGGGCCGCCTCTTCACATCCTCATTTAGACAAGCTTCTGCTAAATTAGCCACACTTTTCATGGCTTCCATGTGATCATTTTCCACCAATCGAGTGTCAAATAATTCAGCCAGGAGGCCCTTGCCTTTTCTAGACAGAAATAAATCTGCCAAGATGCGTTCCTCTTTTGCTCTGTCTACAGACATAGGCTTCATGCTGGTTAAAACCTCCACCATCACAACCCCAAAGCTGTAAATATCTGTTTTCTTCGTGAGTTGAACAGTCTTGTAGTAATGTGGATCCATATAACCCAATGTCCCCTTAACATCGGTAGTCACATGGGTATTGTCCAATGGCATTAGACGTGACAATCCGAAGTCTGATAGCTTGGTAGAGCATGTGGAGTCAAGTAAAATGTTTGCAGACTTAATATCTCTATGTACAATTGGAACCGAAGCAAAAGAATGCAGATAAGCCACTGCTTCTGCAGTCTCTATTGTGATCTGTAACCTCTTATCCCATGTCAAGAATTTGGTCCCATCCTTTCCATGGAGATGATCTGACAGTGTGCCATTGGAGACATATTCATAGACCAGTAATGGAATTCGAGTCTCCAAGCAGCAGCCCAAGAGTTTTATAATGTTTCTGTGATCGATCTGAGACAGAGTTATGACTTCATTGATGAATTGATTGATCTGTTCCTCATCAACTTCTTTGCATTTTTTTATAGCCACTAATCGGCCTTCTGCCAGTTTTCCCTGGTAAACGTTCCCAAAACCTCCAACTCCTATCTTGAGATCTTCAGAGAAATTGTTGGTTGCCTTTACAAGCTCTGCTTCTGAGAATATAGTGACTTTCCTCCGCCCTCTGTCTGAGGAGATGTATTCCTGAAGAAGAAGGCCTCTGTTTTGCAGAAAATACTTTCTTCTCAGAAGCACCCGTTTCCTTTTCTTCACTACCCAAAATATGGCCCCTGCAATCACTGGTCCTCCTACCAAGGAGGAAAAGATTCCTGCTTTACACAGTAGCAATATTCATGAGCCACTGTCGAAAAGTTTTAGAATCTACTGTAGATGGCTATTATTCAATTTCTACATAAACTTTAAAAATATAGAAAATACCTATAAGCAGGGGAGTGAGTATGCTGTCGTTTGTGCAGCTGGTTTTACCATCACCTTTACCCTTTGCACATAAACAAGTGTAAGAACCATTCGTGTTCACACATCTTCCCACCGGTGGTGGAATGCAACGATTCATTGGCGAAATACCACATTCATTTATATCTGTAGGATTCCATTTCAAGTAACAAATTTACATTAGCCTGTCTGTAAATGGACACTGAAAAAGAACAACCCCAATACCCAGTCCCACTGATTTATTAATTTTGAAATAATATGAAAGGCTAAAGCTGGTGATTGTCCAGTTCCACCACTAATTCATCTCCCAATTAATGAGATTGGTTGCTATTTCATCTTTTATTTTATATGATACCTCCCACTTTTTGTTTCATATTCTGTTCAGATGCCCCAGTCAGAAGCATCTTTTCCTTGGTTTTACACCAGAAGCCTTCTCCGTTGGGATTGAGCTGCAATATTTTACCCATTTGGAAGCCCTTTTACTTTTACCGCTTGTGCGGGTCTCAGTTGAGATGAACAAATTATTTTTGTTTGTGAAATATACAATAAATAAATTCTTTTGTCGTTCAAATCCATTAGAGAAGAAATTAAAGTAGCAAAAAGAATAGACAGACAGCAAAGCAAACATGGTTGTTCATACATTTTCATATTAAGCAGGCGAGGCGCGGGGATCGAACTATAAATACATGTTGCTTATGATATCGATACCCAAATTCAAGTTTGGCTGTGCAGACGTTCTTCAATAGAGTATGTACAACTCTCAGGAGGTAGGGGATTCCGTCACTCCCCCAGTGACTAGGGGTACTTTAATTTTACTAAACTGATAGGAACTTTCAAAATTTAGATAATCAATGTTCCTTGGATGCCCCTTGTGAAATTTGGCTGTGGAGAAAATCTTCAGTGTGGTAACTACCGAGATTCATAGGGTCCTGGTGACTAGAGGTTATACCGACTTGCAATTGAAGGTGAGGATCCACTACTACTACAGGTGATACAACAATTCCCAGGAGGCATGAGATCCCAGCGACCAGTGGTACACCTAATTTGTACTAAGTTTGAGGAACAACTTCGGCCCTGCGAAGGTGAAAAGCCCAATGATTCTAGGTGAGTGTTCGGTAAGAGGGTTTGTCAAAACTAATAGTAGGAGATACGGCTTGAAAAAGAGCATGAAGACAAATAAGTCTGTTTGTCTCGGTCCCATAGACTATTTAGTCTCGTGGACATCATTAAAATCTTTCATTCATTCATTCTACCCAACAGAGTTCTGAGTGAACATCAAGGGTACATCTTGGCAAAACATTAAGTAAATAACCTGCAGATACGGTTGGCATGATACAGTCTTCACCATAAAGAATATGAAGAAGTGGAGAATAAGCAAAGAGAAAGCACACTTCTCCATTAGCAAACTCTACAGTGGGATGCATTTTTCTAACATTGGGTGGCAAAAAGGGTTGAGTTTAGACTTTAGATCATAACCTGACTTTAAGAGTATGCTATCTGGGTTACGGAGTGTGGTTTCGTTTGCAGCCCTGTTACCAATATTTTGGACTGGCTTTTAGCCTGAACATATACCAAGTATTGTGGAAACATTTGCTGTCATTGGTAATGACATGGAGGTACATATATAATGTTTTTGTGTATGGATAGAGGGCTACCCTATTGTCTGTCGTTATAAGTATCTCCATAGGGTGAAATTGCTAGATATTTACAATAAGATGCTGTTTATTCCTGTTTGATTGTGTGGAAAGGCTCTAGATTAAAAGTGTCTTTAGTTCTATGTAAATAAGCTACTTTCATGTTTCATGAAGAGTCACTGTAATATTGTAAATAAATTATATGTCCTAATCAATTAAATGAAGAAAACAACCCAAAAATAAAAACGTTTGGTACCATACCAGTGCACTGGACGCCTCCCTGGTAACCATCACCCTCATACCCCTCGTCACATCTGCACACCTTGTAACCGGGCATCCCGGTAGCATCAAGGCAATGAGCATTCCTTGAGCAGGTAAGATTACCCATTTGTTTTGGGGAGGAACAAGTATCAGCTTTAATACCCCAATCGATCTTGAGACCATAAGTACCAGCCCCAAGTCTTCCTTTATCAGGAGCCTGTATCTTGAAGGTCGTGGGGTCGAGTATGGTAGAGAACACACATTCTCCAGACGGCAGCTGGTCATACGGCTGCACCGAAATATTAACTCTTCCCCAATTCTCTATCAAGGTAATTTGGCAGCAACCAAACCCATTACAGTAGTCTGGCTGGTAGATTTTCAAACAAGAGGCCGCGCACATTCCTCCAACCATTTCGTAGCTTGATTGAAGGGTAGTAGGAAAGAAGGATCCGTTGGCGTAACAGCCAACCGAGGCAAACACATTGGATCCCGATATTGTGAAGGGTCCCTCCCTCGGAAGTGAAAAGAATTGGTCTGCAGTCTGCGAAACGTTGCAACTGATGGCTTTCAGATGAGTAACATTTATTAGCAGAGAGTTGTATGAGAGACTTAACACCTGGTATTCACCTGTAGGTGTGGAAATGAATGGGATGCTCCCCTCTCCGAATGTGGAGTTCTGTTTGCATACAAGAGAGAAGTTGGAGTCCCCACAATTCGATCCCTGGATGTTGAAGGGGTAATTTATGTTGAGATACCCGCATGTCTCTGGATAGCTGCAACCATTACCTCCTCTCACCACACTCAACCAGCTTGTCATACACAGGGCAGTAATTATTGCCAGAGTCTTCGTCATTCTTTTATCTCCAGGAGTTGACATGAAAATCTGTCCAAGAGTTGACATAAAAATTTGGACTTTGAGTACCAGGCCCAGATAATTTTTAATTCCCTTAGACTTCACTTTTTTCAATTTTCAAATGTAAAGAACATTTTGTGCAGTGCTCCCGATACCTACAAGATTTGGTGAGTGTATGCTAAGAAATATAAAGTTGTCCGTACTTGTTTTACTATATAATTTTCTATTTAAAAAATAAATAAATATGTTAAATTATCTTTAGTTTGAATTAAATGGTTTATAAAAAGCTTCTTATGGTATTAAGTTTGAGTTTACTATGATAGTAAGTATAATATTATGTAAGTATAATATGCTTGGTTTAGATTAGATCAAGAAGATCAAGGGTGGAGAATTAATGAGAGCTAAATAGTTAACTCAAAATATCCCCTTATTTCAAGGAAATTAGTTTGAGATATTTTGGAGGAAAGATATTTTGAAAAAGAATATTCCCTTTTGAAAATGGAATATGCTTTGTGCAAGTTGGAGGAAAATTAGTAATTAAATAATGAGAAAATTATTTAATTGTGAGGTGAGAAGAAATTTAGGGTTTAATTAAATAATTCAAGATTATTTAATCATGTGTGAAAGAGAAAATTAATATTTAATTAAATAATTGGAGGTTATTTAATCAAAATGAGAAGATAGAAATTGAATTTAATTAAATAATTCAAGATTATTTAATTAATGTGAAAATAGGGAAATTTGGTGAATTTTGATGAATTAATCAAATAATATCAATTAATTAATTAATTGAAGAAATAACGATTTTGATCAAATAATTAGAAATTATTTTATTAAAATTGAGGAATTAGGAGATAATGAGGAAAATGATATCAATTAGGCAAATTTGAATGTATGATGTGCTTAGACAATTTTAGGTGGCTACATTTTGCCCCTCTTTGAGACAATGTACATGTTATGTTGTTTCAAAGACATGTTGATTAGAAAAAAAATTAAAAATTCTCTGATGCCTCACTGTGTCTCAGTGGACGAAGGAAGGATGGTAGGTTCCCCCCTTGAGAGGTCAGGCAATTTTTTTTTTTTTGGGTCAGGATCACAATAGGATGACGAGATAGGCTCAACAAAGAAAAGGAAAAATCAAGTCCTAAGAAGCTAAGAATTGATCAGGAAAGATGGGAAAGGTGAGAAATAGGCTGAAGGGGGATGAAGGGATGAAACCCAGGGTTTTGGAGACCATATAATTGCATTTTGGAGTCATTTACAATTCATTTGCACCTTGAGAGATTAGAATTCCTAGAGCTTAGAGGGACTTCTTGCTTCAGATACCTTGATCTTATGGCTCAGATTGTATGTGCCCCACATCGCGTAGATGTAGTGCAATAATTCCACTAGCACACAGGAGCAGACCCCCTAGTATGTACTTAACCCTTGTACCTTTGCACATAGTTCTAGGTGCATTAATTAATAGCTAAAGGTAGGGAAACAAACGTGTTGAGTTTGACTCAACACTTCTACAACCTAACGCAATGTGTTTGAACATCAACATGACGCTTTTGTAAAAGGAACAATGCCTTTGCATAAATGAGAGGCTTAGAAAATATGGCTCACTTTTAACTATGGTAAAACAGTGTATTTGTAAAAATGATCACTTTTGAAATGGTAAAGCAATGCTTATGAAATAGTGTCCACTTTTGACTACTATAAAATGGAGCTTTTGCATAAAAGGTCACTTTTGTTTTAAGGCTTGATAGACAAGTTCTTTTATTAATTTTTTTGGTAAATTAACGTTGTGCACTATGCTTGCAAGCAATAATTGATTCTATTATGTCACAGGAGTGATGACATAGGGTGTTGGACTAGATGGAATTTCAGACATTTCCTCATGATCAAAATCAGATTTAGGACTCATGTCTAAACTTAACTTCGTGCCAACTGGTAAAGGAATATTAATTGGTTTACTATCTTGCATGTTAAATCATTTCAAAATAGTATCAACATAGTTGTTCTGACTTAAGAAAAGTTTTTGTTACCTCTATCTCTGTTGATCTCCATACCAAGGATATATTTTGCAGCCCCTAGATCTTTCATCTCAAATGTGCTAGAGAGTTGTGCTTTCAATTCTTTGATCATTACCTTGCTGTTACCAATACACAACATGTCATCAACATACAAGATAATAATTAAGAGCTAATCATCAATACATTTTATGTAAACACAATGATCTTCCTCACTCCTAACATAACCAATTTTCAATGCAAAAACATCAAACTTCTGGCACCACGTTCTTGGTGACTATTTCAATCCATATAAAGATCTCTTTAACTTGCAAACCAATTGTTCTTTTCCTTTTACAACAAAACCATCATGTTTCCTCATATAAATCTCCTCATCAAGATCCCCATGCAAAAAAGCAGTTTTCACATCCATTTTCTCTATCTCAAAATCATAAGCAGTAGCAATAGATAAAAATAATCTAATAGAAGTTAATTTAGCAACAGGAGATAATATTTCATTAAAGTCAACTCCCTCTCTCTGGGAGTAGCCCTTGGCTACTAGTCGAGCTTTGTACCATTCAAGATTACCATCTACTCCACTTTTCTTTTTAAAGATCCATTTACAACCAATGACCTTTCTTCCTTTGGGAAAACTCTCAAGATACCATGTGTCACAAGTATCCAAGGAAACCATTGCCTCATGCATTGCTTGTGACCAAATCTTGTTCTCATCTAAAGACACAATTTTGCTGTAATATCTAGGTTCATCATTAGTACTCATCAAAGCAAATATACAACAAAAATCAAGTGGGCTATACCTATCAACGAGATTTGGTTGTCTTGTGGATCCTCTCAAAGGGGTTTCTTTTTGTTCCTCAATATGCTCATCATGATCATCTATCTCAGAAGAACTCTGTGAACTCTCCTCATCCAATCCATCCAATTATTCTTCAACATGTGCATCTTCCTGCTTCTTAGTATTTATCTCAAAATGCACTATTTGAGAAGTATCCTTCTCCTTTGGTTCTTCTTCTCCTGAATAAGCTCCAAATTCCCTAAATATCACATCTCTAGATAAAGTAATTTTTCGTGTTAGAGGATTCCAAAGCTTGTAACCTTTTGCATTTTCACCATAGCCTATGAATACGCATTCCTATGCCTTAGATCGCTTTTCGTTAGAAACATGAACAAAAGCCTCACAACCAAAGATCCTTAAATGTGCAACACTAGGTTTCCTACCTAACCACATTTCATAAGGAGTTTTATCTTCAATAGATGAACTAGGGGATCTATTGATTAAATAAAAAGTACTTATAGCCTCATCGCAAAGGCACTGATCTAGCTTAGCACTACTTAACATACTCCTAGCTCTTTCCATTAAGGTTCGGTTCATCCTTTCTGCTACTCCATTTTGTTGAGGTGTACTTTTCTATCTCACAATTCTTGCAGGCTTACAATAATCATCAAATTCCCTAAAACAATATTCACCACCATTATTTGATCTCAACACTATTATCTTATGATCTAATTGTTTCTCAACCAAAGCCTTAAATTATTTAAAATTATTAAACACATCATATTTGTTATGCATAAAATAGATCCAAGTGTATCTTGAGACATCATCAATAAATGTGACATAATATCTAGATTTTCCAATAGAGTCGATATCCATAGGGCCCCTTACATCTAAATGAATAATATCTAATAATATTTTAGCTTTATTTGTTCCATTAGGGAATGAAGATCTAGATTGTTTTCCAAACACACAATGCTCACAAAAAATCATTTTTTCCAATATTATAATTAGGAATACCGTCAACCAATTTCTTATTAAGAATGGTCCTAAGACCTTTTTCACCAATGTGGCCCAATCTATGGTGTCACAACATACATGCATTTTCAGCTTCAGTTACATTGGCTGATTTATTCAAATTGGAGGTATTAATCTTAAAAAAAGTCCCAATCTGAGATCCTTAGCAACCACCTTTGTCAAACGTCACATTCATTCAAAAATCATTGAACTTAGATACATAAAGTACATTTGTAGCATGTCCTAGAATATGTAAAACATCATTAAGGGTCTTAACCCTAACATCATTGAAACACAACTTTACCTCTCCTTTTTCCCACAATCTTTGTTGTGCTATTATCTCCAAAGAAGGAATTCCCTCCATCATATGCAATATACTTAGTGAACCACTCCTTGTTAGGAGTCATATGATAGGAGCAAACTGAATCAATAAGCCAAGAGTTATCATAAACAGTATTAGATGAAATGGCCAATGCATCATTACTGTCATCTGAGGATTTCTCTATAGAAGCATCAAAACTCTTTTTCTTGTTCTTACAATCCTTCTTTACATGTCCAGGTTTCCCACAATTCCAACACTTTACCTTACTCTTACCATGGGTTTTAGATCGTCCTTTGGACTTACCCTTTCCTTTCTTGTCTCCCTTAGGTTCCCTTTCCTTAGGCCTACCTATTACAAACAAGGCATCTTTGGATCCCGTTTTAGACTTCCTCCTCATCTCCTCTGATAGGAGAGTAGGAATTATATTTTCCATCTTAGGATTTGCAACACTACCACTGATAGCAACAATTAGATTTTCCCAAGACTCCGGTAAAGAACAAAGTAACAAAATGCATTTATATTCATCTTCTAGATTTACATCTACAAATGCTAACTGACTTAGAATCAAATTAAAATCATTTAAATGATGTGCAACATAATCACCATCTTTCATCTTTAAAGAATACAACTGTCTTTTTAGATATAACTTATTAGTAAGACTTTTGGTTTGATAGATATCACCTATCCTCTTCCACAGTTTATATGCAGTAGTTTCATTTGAAACATTCAAGAGAACAACATCAACAAGACATAATCTTATGGTTCCTCTTTCCTTCTTATCAAGCTTATCCCAATCCTCAT
Organism: Sequoia sempervirens; assembly: GCA_007258455.2. NCBI lineage: Eukaryota > Viridiplantae > Streptophyta > Pinopsida > Cupressales > Cupressaceae > Sequoia > Sequoia sempervirens. The sequence goes on along the minus strand of VDFB02047230.1, from coordinate 329,440,783 downwards.
CTGACATTGTTGTAGGTGACTTTGTCTCATTACAAACAACTAACCACTGATATCTCTCTTCAAGGAGATCCTCCATTTTTTGTTTCCACATCTCATAACTAGATCCATTGAATCTTTCAATATCTAAACGAGACATGGAACTCATTGTAACACACTTCTTTTACAAATCAACAATAATACAATAGTAAAAGATCCCACTACAGCCAAAAAAACCTTCAAACTTTTAAGAGAAAGGCATCCCAAACTCTACCCAACCGTTAGCTCTGATACCAAATGTTGAAAATGAAGGTGAAATTGTAGCTTTAAACTTGTAAACCTATGTGACTGTAGATTTAATTAAGTGTTATTTGTTACAAATTCTTTGTGTATGATTATCCATTTAGATCAATTTTACCAATTGTAGAAAGAGACAAAAGATTGTAGAAGAACGAGACAAGAAGATAGAAGTGACACACATATACGTGCAGAAACCCTTTCAGGAAAAATATCCTCCACTAGAATCAATAGTGCTTGTATTATTTAACCTTAGAACAAGATTACAATAACACTGTATCAATCCTTTGCTTGATATGCTTCTTTTTCCTTCAACAATCCTTCTTCACAACCTACAATAAACTTTGATGAAACTCTCTTCAACTTGTTTCAATTAATAGATAATTATGAGAATTGTAAACTCCAAAGAGTTGATCAAAACAAGAGCACAAAGCTCCTCACAAATATATACTCCTAGATTGGGCAAGTACAGTTCCACACTGTAACATGAAGTCAAAACCAAAGTCTCCTCAATTTAGGTGCCCCAAACTAAACACTTAACTAATCGTTGGTGAAGAAAATATCTTCCAAGCTTCTCCTCAAAGTTGGCGCCCAAGAATGGTCCCACTTAACTAAGCCTTGTAAATATCTTCTCATGCAAAAGGTGTTAACTCAAAGATGCCAACTTGGGCACCCAAGGTGGGTCCAAGTCAATCTTTGTTAACTAAAACATATCTCTCCATCAATTCATGCAAACATTATGCATGATTGATCATCCCCACTTAACTAAATGTATCCACCTGTTATCTGTCATGCAATTGAAGTCATTAGTCATGCAACTGAAGTCAACTGAAGTCAACTAACATTCAACTAAAACTAACTACATGTAACTGAAGATAATTGAACCATAACTAAATTGAATTGAATTGAACTCCACTCATGTAAATATCAATCCCTAATTTGTAGGATCTTTACATGCATTACTGAAGTGTTATTTATCCTCCAAATAGTTAACTTAAGCAAGGTGGGTTCCACCTTCCATGTGGGTGCCCCATGTGCTCCTATTTTGTAGGATCTCTTCTTGGGCATCCCCACATGTTCCTATCATTTAGGAATAATTACAAATGTCAATTTACATGTTCGTTTCAATTGAATTTAATCTCTTTCTAATCCTAGTGTTGGGGAACACTTTCCAAGGACTTAGGAGATACATGAAATATGTTTAGGATTGCAATTAAATGGCATCCTATTCCCAACAATTCAGAGAATACAGGTAAGTTATGACCTTGACCATGGTGTGGAGGCACTAGAGCATGTGTTAGGGGATGATGAGTTGGAGATCAATGATGGTCATATTGACCTAAGGTAGTCTATTGACGTAGTCGATGACATCATTATTGTGATAGTAGGTATGATCTATGGGTAGATTATGCTTGATAGGTAATCTAGAGAATTCTTGGTTAAATGGGGCCAAGTACTAGAGCATATTATGGAGGAGGCTCAAGTGTATGCCTAGGAACCATGAATACTTTCCTATCTCTATCATGACATGCATTAGGTGGTGTATTAAAATGTCACTAGCTTGTCAACATGTACTGCATTACTCCATATATGGGCTTGGGAGCACATCATCATGATGAGACCAGTAGGGGAGGTAGTCAGAGAGTCAAGATATCCTCTCATATATAGATACAACACTATTTTAACACAATTCCAACTAGGTGACTTGGATTTTTGTAGGAAGAGGTTGTAGTTATGCATTGAGGCTTGGGATGATGACAGAGAGAATTTTTCAATTTGTAGATAGTCTCAGTGGTTGATCAGGCACACTCCATACATTATCGAGAGATATTTTCTAGATTGGGTGCAGAGATAGTTCAAAGAGCCTCAGGATGTTCCTGTCATGGACTATCATACCTTCTTTTCTCACATTATTAGAGAGATTGCAAATTGGGGTTCAATGCCCGTAGCTTAGGCAATAGTTATAGATTTCATTTGGTTAGCCCTTATTTAGTGTATTTGGGTAGACCGGGTGGAGGATCTAGGGACTACCGCCAAGTATGATGCATGGTTGGTAACCTTGAGGCCACTTTGATCCACTCATCCAAATGGAGGAGTAGTTGGAGGGAGGAGATGGAGGGGGTCTAAGATTGTTAGAGCTTGCCATTAGTGATAGAGGGTGGGGTTAGAGGTCCTTATCATAGAGGAAAAAGGAGAGTAAGAGGCAGTGGTGGCAACAACTATAGTGCTAGATGGTCAAGGAGAGTAAAGGGGATGAGATAGGATGTCCTAGGGGATGGCCTTGATGATGTGAGAATTAGGGTAGCTCTATAAGAGCGGGACCAGGCTCACCAAGAGTGAGATGCATATAGGGCAGAGCGAGATGGTATCAATGTGTAGTTGATCCAATAGACCACTGAGAGATACCTAAGAGCTCAAGAGAAAGACCAACAAGCTCAAGAGAAAGATGTGAATATTGCCCATAGACAACAGGTAGAGGCACAACTCACCCTAGTGACAACAGAGAGAGACATAAAGAGGGGGAGGAGAGGATAGCTAGAGGCTGCTCGATAGGGCCATATGATCCCCATGGCTCAACATATTCAGGATATTAGGGTCCTAGATGGGGAAGCCACATATTATAGGACCTTGTATGAGGTGGTGGTACCTACATGCTAGAGAAAAGCCAAGGTTTTTTTGCTAGGATTACTATAGTAGGCTATCACATGTTAGATGGTGGATCAGTGGGGAGGCTATCTCAACAACCTCAGGGATTAGGTGGATAGGTGGCTCCACCATAGTCTCCTACACAAAAGACACCTCCTCCTCCTCCTGATCAAGAGGAGAGATGAAGCTCCATGTAGCTCATGTATATGTATTTGTATTTATAATTTGATGTACATATATATCGATGTAGATAGAAATTTTTTATGTATATAAATTCATTGGCTCTTGATAGCCTCTTGTACATATATTTTTTATGTATATATTGTATCACACATTTGATATTCAAATAATTTTTGTACCATGACATACATTTTGATGATATATATGAGATGGGATCTTTTTGATGTGACTATGATAATGGTGTTATGTGACATGCATATGATGTGATGATATTATGACGTTACTAACGATCTATGGATGCAAGTTGTATGATATGATATCATAATGTATGGACATGATTCTTTTTTTTGTATTTTTGATGTTATATATGATGAATAAGTAGGGTGGATGATATATGATGCTACTGATGGTTTGTGGATTTGTAGGATGCAATAGACATTTTTGTGTATGTCATGATACTTGGATAGAATTGCTAGTATGATGAGTAGAATAGAAGAATGGATGATTAGATAGATAGAATAGAATGAGATGTGATATTGATCAAATATCAAGAAATATATGATTATTGGATAAATTTGAAATGTGATGAGATAGGATAGATGCTTTTTCTTTTGCTTTAGGTTATGCTAAATAATGTAGAGTAATCCTTATTTTGAAATAGCAAGTATACTATGTGCCAAGGTATGAATAACTAAGGTGGTGTCATATCTATTGCATGGACTTTGATTCTGCAAATAGATAGGAGTATCCTTGTTCATACCTAACATAAAGAAGCCTTGTTTGATCATGTGAGAGAATGAAGTCATTGAAGCAAGTAGACCAATACAAAAAAGGTATAAAGAACCTGATTTGCAAATCCATTGTATTGCCTGATACTATCCCTACACACACAAGGAAAGTATTCACCATGGTCATATTACAAGAACATCCCACAAACATAAAAGGAAAAAGTAATGACTATGCCCCATTACGTACTCCTCTAGACACACCAAGATATTGAAGATCAAGGTGGCTTCGAGTAAGTGATGGAATGAGATAAAAGATAAAACTAAAAGAAAATACCGACTGACAAAAAATATCAATGCCATCATATCTCTTGTTAGAGAGTGTAATTGTTGATTTGAAATGATTCCTATTGTAGGAAAGATATATCTGTTAAGGCATTCATTGGGTGTTGATGTTGATTTAGAAAATGTTTTTGATGATTGACATGGAGACTCTGATGTTATTTTAATTACAATGATCAAGACTTGCAATTTTTCATGAGCATTTGTGTTTCAATGTTTGTTGCATTTGTTAAATTACTTACTTTTTCAAAGGTGAGTGTGATGATAGATTTATTATGGATGTGCAATTTGTGATGATTTGTTCTTGAAATTTTAGGATTTTATGAATGTTTTTGAACTCTTTGAAATGTTTTGAGGTTGTTTTTGTTCTTTTGAAACATTTGAGTTTGTTTTTGGATTTTTTCAATATTTGAATATTTTTTTGATTTTTGAACTATTTGGATGTTTTTGGATTTCTGATTATTTGGATGTTTTTAGGATTTTTTGCTTATCTAGATGTTTTTGAATTTTCAATTGTCTAGATATTTTGGATTTTTGAACTATTTGGATGTTTGTTAGATTTTTGATTATCTGTATGTTTTTTTATTATTTGGATGTATTTGGATTTTCTAGAAGATGTCTAGATCACTACGTAAGCTAGAAGACATATATCATGATTTACTTTGAAGCAGGATGTAAGTACTCACCCCAATGTCTAGCAAGGTATGGAATGCTATGAATGATGAGCATGACAAATGGATACGTGAAGGATGCCAAGGACTATCTCATGATAAGATAACATATTAAGATTTAGAATGATTGTTTGGATAGTGCTAGATGTAGGTGATGGTATTGCATGAGATAGGATATGATCATAAGGAAATGACCATGCCAAGATTTTTACCAAAAGCAAGTTCTTTTGAAGTATATACCGCTAGTCTTTGTCAAGATCAAGTGAATATGGAAGAGGGATGAAAATAGATTGGATAAAAATGTGGATTTATTATAGAGGGGATGGATGGAATGTTGGATTATTATGGATAAGATAAGCTACTCCCAATTGGAATGGTGCATATAGATGCTCGATTTTACACATGACACTTGTTTGCTAGGTTTTCATCATGGTACCTGCCCAAAGCACTATAAGAATGGTTTTCACTAGAGAACTATTTTTTATCTTTACTATAAATTTTATATTTTATATTTTAATTAAAGGTAGGTTTCCCCCTCGAGAGATTGACTAGAAAAATTAATTTTTAGGTTGGACTCACAATAGGATGACAGGATATGTTCAAATCAAAAACTTCAAGAAATGTAAGATCAGGGACATGGGTCCCACTGGGCATACCAAAATATCATAGGGGAATAATGGTAATGTTTAGAAAGCATAATCAAAGCATTTAGAGTTAACGAACAATAAAAACCCATGAAATGAAGATCAGTTATACCCATACTCAATGAAATTAGAATGCAATGCTTGAAAGATAACAAAACCAAATTAACAATTCAATTCAAAAGACAAAAAAAATGCAAACCTATAATCTCATTGGGGAATTATGCCAATTTAGGATGTGGATTGCTCAAATAGTGCATAACCCATGTTGCAAAAGCTTTGATATCAAATGCTCAAAAGTGTTGTAAAAAAGGTCATGAATTCCTTATGAGAATTGTGAACTATTTTTATGAAGAGGATGAATTATTTTATAGAAATGCAGATATTCGATTAGTGGTGAGATTGAAGATGAAGATCAAGAAATTTGGTGAATTTTGATGAATTAATCAATTAATATCAATTATTTAATTAATAAAATAAATAATGAATTTAATCAAATAATTAGAAATTATTTAATTCAAATTGAGGAATTAGGATATAATGAGGAAAATGATGTCAATTAGGGGAAAATGAATATGTGACATGCTTAGACAATTTTAAGTGTCTATACATGCATGCATACATACATACATACATACATACATACATACATGCACACACACACACACACACACACACACACACACACACACACACACACACACACATACCTACGTTGATATTTTTATGATGATTATTATCATATTTTTAAATTTGGAGCTCATTGAATTGGTAAACTCTAGATAGTGGAGAGTATGAAATGCATTGAATGCATTTAACACAAAGTGAAGTTATTTGAGTCTTAAAAACCCCTACAAAGAATGTAGAATGGAGGTAATGGAAACATGGAGAAAATTGGAGAGAAGCCTATACCATTTTTCTATGTAAAATCCTTGATAATAAGACTTTTCTTGTACCTCCTTTTGCTTCCATCTTCTTCCTTTATCCTATAAAACCATTTGTTCTACAATGATCTTTTACCTTCAAGCAACTCAACCAAGTCCCAAGTCTGGTTATGTATCAAAGAGTCCATCTCCTCTTTCATGCCTTGATCCCACTTCTTTCTAGTTTCCATCCCTATAACTTCTTCATAACTTTATGGTTCACAAGAATTAGTCAACAATACATAATACAATTAAGGAGAGTACCATTCAATGTGTATACTTAACCTATTAGATCTTCTTGTAGGAGATGGAGGTATTTGTTGTTCAAGTTTGGTTGAATATTTTAATTTTTTAGTGCCTTTGGAACTACATTTTTTGGGATTTCATTAAGCACAATATATTTTATATTTTCCTTTTCCTATTTATTTCCCTACAACTAATCTTTATACATGACCTCATTGAATATCACATCTCTAATCCTAATGATTTTTTGATTTTCATAATCCCATAATTGATAACCAAAATCATTAACTCCATATCCAACAAAAGTACACTTCTTGGATTTTTCCTCAAGCTCTGTTCTATTTTCTATATCAATATGGACAAATGCTTCAGAACCAAAAGTTTTCATAGATGAGTATTTTACCTTTTTACCTATCCATGCCTCATTTGTAATGCCACCATCCAGGGAACTTGAAGGCCCTCAATTTATTAAGTAAACAACAGTATATACAACATCTTCCCAAAATTGTAATGGTAATCTTGTATGCAATCTCATACCCCTTGCATGCTCCATTATTATTCTATTCATCCTTTCTAATGTCATTTTCACATGGCATTCCTAGAAATTTCTTTTGTCTAGGAATCCCATGGTATGAAAAGTAACTAGATCAAACTCCATGCTGCAATATTTGTCTTAATTGCTTGATCTAAGACACTTCAACTTATTTACAGTCTCATTCTCAACCAAATCTTTTCATTTCTTAAAAGTGTCAAAGGCATCATATTTTATTCAAATGAAATAAACCTGTTTTCTAAAAAATAGTAACATAATAATAAGAGCCACGAAGGGATGATACCTAATCTAGTTCCCATACATTTGAAAGCACAAGATCTAAATTTTCACTCTTTTCCTTCCCAAATATGAGAAATTGAAATCTTTTATAGTTTTCCCTAAAACATAATCTTTTAGATTTTCATGAAATTACCCCTAGTTGGAGAAATTAGAGTTGAATTTGGGGATTAAGTTGCCACATAGACGGTTTCAATCGAAAGTGTTTCGATTGAAACCCTTTTTCCCAAAAACTTACACATAAATTTAATCGCATTTCAAATTTTCAATGGGAAAAAATTTATTTTATAGTTTTGGGAGAAAGGGTTTCACCCAAAACTATATGTGCTACATATATGCCACACATTTTTGGGTGAAATAGTTTTTCTTGAAACTATTTAGGGAAAAATTATTTCACTCAAAACTATTTATTTGGATGAAAGTGTGACATAACTCTATGCTTTTACCTAGTTATATAGTTAGAGCTAGGGTTGAGTTTGGTTAGTGTGTGCATATCATAAGTTACACAACTAATTTAGAGCTAAGAAATTATTGTATTTGATTTAATTCATGTGTGGTTACAAATTAATGTAGTGAGAGAGAAATTGTAAAAATTATGAGACGTGGTGGATTATGTGCTTATTACATTAGATTGAGACATTTATTTTCCTTCATAAGGTAATCTAAGGTCAATATCTCTCCCTATTCCAACCAAGCATCACTATTACTTCATTCATGGTACGCTTGGCTCATCTCTCTCTTGAGATCTAATGGAATGGAAGATTTAGTTGACCAAGCTATGTTTCATAAGTAGATCCAATAGTAGGGCCCCTTCCCTTGGGTGTCAATTAACCCTCAACCTAGGAGTGCCCATAGTTAAAGGATAAGTTCTAGAGGTCAACATCATTCAATTGGGTTTGGTTGAATAATTTATGGTTGGGAGTTAACTGTGGAGTCTAAATGTGAAACTAGCTTTAGCTTCATTCTATTTTTTTCTTATGACTTCCTTCTCTTTCATTTGATTAAAAAACTACAATGACATGCCCTATCTAGATAAATTCTCCACATGTAATAATGAAAACTTGGTACTTTTTTTAATTAATTAAAAAAATTCTTTTATACAATGAATGATTTGGAAAAAGTTATGAATATATCTATGGTCTTGAAAATTTTATGAATCTATCTTAGATATTTAAATACTGTTTTAGAAAATTTCTTGATATTTACTCAAAAAGGCCTGTCACTTATCTCTATGGTGTTGTAGGAAAGTACTAAACCAAAATAGTTGTTATAGGTGAACATTCTTTGGTGACACCTTTCACTTTATATAAGCCTTAAGAAACTTCAATTTATTTTAATTTTGGAAATGAAGGAGAAAGACATGATATTGAAGCTAGTAAGTAAATCACCCAAAGCTTATAAATGGGATACTTTCTTCTAGGCCTAAGGTTATCAAAGATCTATAAAATTTCTTGATATTTACTCAAAAAGGCTTGTCACTTATCTCTATGGTGTTGTAGGAAAGTACTAAACCAAAATAGTTGTTATAGGTGAACATTCTTTGGTGACACCTTTCACTTTATATAAGCCTTAAGAAACTTCAATTTATTTTAATATTGGAAATGAAGGAGAAAGACATGATATTGAAGCTAGTAAGTAAATCACCCAAAGCTTATAAATGGGATACTTTCTTCTAGGCCTAAGGTTATCAAAGATCTATAAACCGTTGTATAATAAACTAGATCTAGGGGTGTTTGAGAGCTATATGGAAAGAAACAATGTGTACAATCATAAAAAATGATTATAGAAATTTATGCCACACAAAAAGTTTGATATTTTATTGGCAAGTTTCGCCCTTTGCTAGCTTCCTATCTTAGAAATATGTCATCAACTTAAATTTCTCTAAGACCTCCAATAAACTCCTAGGGTTAGGGTTATTTTTAAATTTAATTAGAAACCTCCCTATTGATTAAAATCTAAAAACTTGAGTGCACGATATTATTTTATTTTTTATATATTGACTTCAAAAATCTCCTAAAGTTATTTAAATTCTTGTAGAAACCTACCCACTGATTAAAATATGAAAATTTGTGTGTAAAATTTTCTTTTATATTGACTAATTATATTTATTTTTATATTAAAAGATGATTTGTATGCACAATCTTTTTTTATGGACTAATTATATTTATTTTTATATTGAAAGATTCCCTTGACTTTAACTTACTCAATCAATGATGCTTGCTAATTTGGAGTTTTTTCAATAATTAGTCTATTTATTTTGTATTTTATCGTAATCCTAAATTTTATATGTTAATTTTAAAAGAAAATATTTTTTTTAATTAATAGTTTATAAGTACTAATTTATATGTATAGTTAATAATTTATTTCTTATGTTAAGTGACTTTCTTTTAATACTGGGATGGTATTAAACATACATCCTATTTAAAATAATTATGTAAGAAGGTATGCTTTCACATAATTGGGAACTTAATTTAGCTCATTCTTTCTCCAACAAAACAATACTATATTTAATTGACCATTCCCTTCATTGCATGACATTTAAATTGTGTCTATGGTTTATATTACCTAAAAACTAGTCCAAGTCATGCTTATTTGGTGTTCACAAAATTTGTAAAAATTTGCAAACATGTAAGGTGTTGATTCAATCCGCAAAGCTTAGAGTGCATTTGATAGAGCTCAAAATACATGCATATTGTCCTATATAATATTTTTGAATCCTATCTAATATTTTTACTTAATTTATCAGTTTTTGGAAAAAAAGACTTACATTAAATATAGTTATGCACAATTAATACAACTGAATTATTTCTTTCTATTGGAACACATTTGTCGTTGCACCAAAAGATCGACCTATTAACGCTTGATACAAATGCCAGAGATAAGTAGATCCATAGGAGGCAATTAGTTCATGTCTCAAATCCGAAGGGAGATGCTGGTGATTAGTCCAACAATCCCCCCTCAGGTGACTCGAACCCATGACCCAACTCTAATACCATTTGTTGGAACACATTTGTCGTTGTGCCAAAAGATTGACCTTTTAATGCCCAATACAAATGCCAAAGATAAGCAGATCCACAGGAGCTAGTTAGTCCATGTCTCAAATCCAAAGAGAGACGTTGGTGATTAGTCCAACACTATCATCAACTCAAATGTAATTTAAACTATCAATTCACTAACAATTAATTATACGTTTTAAAAAAATGATTCACACTTATTGAAATAGTGTGCTATTATCTAATATCATCTTATTGCTTTAGTGCAAAAAATAACTAGAAAGAATTCAATTCATCTATAGTTAATGACTCATAATTATAACAATAGTGCACTATTCATGCAATCAAATAGCCACTAACCTTCACTCTAACTACAATTTCAACCATCAAATCATTGGTATGAACCAAATACAATGTGGTCAAGAAAATTGTTGATCCAAAATTCATGCTACCATGACTTCAATTTGGAGTTAATTAAGTTCAAAATTGGACATATTATAACCACTATATAGTCTTGCTCAACATAAATAATTACTATTCCACAATTTGTATCTCCATTAAATACAAAAACTAATCAAAATCATGAACTAGATGAAATACATCTCTTTTCTTTTATTAGTTTAGTGAACTATAATTAAAAAAATTGAGCAACAATCATATAGTCTACATTTAAATTTTTTTAAATGTCATTTATCTTTCTTTCTATTGGTTCATGTTGTAAACACTCAACACAAAAATCAAATTTTTCTATCTTTTTTGAAAATTACATTCCCAATGAATTTAATTCATTGAATCAAATTTCAACTCTTTTAGTGGATTAAATGACATGACAACTATAATATACATCATTATAGTTATCTTTTAGAGATGCATTCAATTTCTTTTATTAATTTAGCCAATAACTATGTAGAATAAAAGAAATTGAGTAACGATCCAATTGTCATTTATCTTTCTTTCTATTGGTTCATGTGAGGAATAGTAAGTGCGATTTTTTATTTATTATATTTTTTAAAAACTTTATGTCCAATGCATTAAATTCATTAACTTGAATGACACAAGTGTATATATATATATAGGGAATAATGAGTGTAATTTTTTTAATTTATTATATCTTTTTTAAATTTTTATGTCCAATATATATATGTTAAAAATCGCACACTGTTTCAAATCAGAAATCTCATCATCATCATCATCATCATCATCATTATATATATATATCCAAGCAAGTAGTATTCCATCTACAACCTACTTGCAATAGTAGTAATCTTACTCCACCCACCATTAAGGAAAAGGAACATGCTGGGGAACTTTGAATGTGACCATATTTAATGCCTTATTAAACAACTCCATTTATTTATGTGGAAGCTAAAAGACAAGCATACATCATCATCTTTTCTTTAAAATATATGATTAATTGATTTCACAAAATTATTATTAAAATTCAAATAATAATTATTAACATTTGCTTTATTTTATTTTAATTGTTAGTGTACGATCCATGCATACTAGTCAGTACGCATGCAATTTTTAAAACAATAAGAGAGCGAGACGTGTATAAAGTTAATTGATAATATTTTAACATTTTATAAAGCATGCTCAATATAATGATGTCGCCAAAATTTATCTTTATCTGCATTGACTTTACTCCTATCTTTATATGAAGTCTTAGGTGAGGAATAATTGGCAATAATTTAGAAAATATTAAGAACATAAGTTGACTTTATATGAGCATATTCTAGAAGCTTTTAACAAATGGTGGATGTTTACTTCCAAATAAAATTTGAATATATTGTGTGCATGTTTACTAAAAAATTAGTGTAGTGTTGTAATCGATTTTTCCAAATTTTCAAATATATGTTTATAAGTCATATTTACATGAATATTTGATGTCAATAAATTATATATATGAAAGTCAAAATTGATACAAGATATTATAATTAAGGTGAGAATTAAAGAAAATAATGTAAGGGTTTTAGTTTTAGATTTAAGAAAAGTATTATTATAGTATATTTTAAAAATTAATTTAAGGTATTAAGAAACAAGAGTATGTTAGATAATGAGATTATTGAGGTGGAATGAAGATTCAAGGAGGGCATTGGTGCAAGTCGCGGCTTGCATGATGACCTTCCTATCTTTGCATGCATGTTGGGAGATCGGATTTTGCTTCTTGTGGTGTGGTGCAGTGCGTGAAGGTGGTTTGAAGTGTGTGGGGGATTTATTGCTTACGGGGGGTTCTCTTTTTCTTTTTTTCTATTCAAGTGGTGGTCGACGCTGGTTTTGGTTTTCTTTGGCGGGATGGATCATGCAGATCCATCACCCCCTTTGCATGCAAAGACTATGGGGATTCATAGTAATATTCTGACTGAGGATGGTTCTTCTTCTTCGAGGGGTTTACGTAGGCTCAAAAAAGTGAATGGGTGTTTGGAGAGATGCCTTGAGCATCCTCTTTTGGTGATTCAACCGAAGTTTGTTGCAAAAGATGTTGCCTATTGGAGTAATCATGTGCTGATTTGTAAATTCATGGTGATCCGCATCTCATTGCCTACCTTGGAATCTTGGGCCCAAAAGGTTTGGAATCTTGAGAGTGATATGGAGATAAAGGTGTTGCCAAAAATTATTTCATTGTTGTGTTTTCATGCATAACAGATCAAAACAAGGCATTTGAAGGCGGGCCTTATTTTTTCAACCAAGTTGAACTCTTCATGAAACCTTGGCATGTGGGCTTCAACTCGGCGAAGGAGCTTCCTGCACAGGTTCCTGCCTGGGTTCGTCTCCCTCGTCTTCTGCTGGAGTTTTGGCATAGTGATATCCTACACATGATTGCTCTGCTTCTTGGCAAGCTGGTTGGTCTAACTCAACAGACTCTTGGCCAAAAGGTTCTTTCTTATGCCTATGTTTGTGTTGAATTAGATTTAAATAACCCTTTGCTAGATTTTCTAGAATTATGTTTTGGTTTGGGCTCTTGGATCCAGCAACTGGATTATGAAACCGTCCCATTTAGATGTCATTTTTATCATGAGTATGGAGAACTACAAAGGAATTGTTCTCCTCAATTGGGTGGTTGGGGTAGCTAGCTTAATTCTCGGCCTCGATCTTAAGAATGATGAATGGAAGAATCCTATGGCTATTGATGTAGCATACAAGGAGGGTTCCATCCTAGTAAAGCCTCAAAATAAAGGGAGAGGTTTCGAAATAACCTTGAAGGACATGCAATATGATGGGTTTTTAATTAGTTTGATGCTTTAGAGGAATTGGACCAAGATGAGGGAATTTTGGTTGATCTTTCCATTGGTGCTAGGTCTTTGGGAGTGGAATTGTCAAGGGACAAATGGACTGAATTTTTGAGCTCGCCTTTGGGGGAAGTACAAATTGAGCACATGACTACATATATGCCTCCTTAGTCTCATGTTAAACTTGATCCATGTGGGCCTTTGGTCCTGCAGGGGATGGATACCTTTGTGGACTCAATTCCTTCTCTACCAAGGGAGGCTTTGGATGCTGGTAAGAATAGTGGGACCCCACAGGTTTTAGGTCTACAGTCAAAATCTCTTAAAAAGGGGCATTGGAGAAAGTTTCTAAGGTGGGTTGAAAAAAGGACCAGGAGAAGGTTAAATTGATTAGGGAGAATCTTGTGGAATTGAGGTCATTGAGGACCACTGACTCCCACTTTTCTTACTCTAAAAAAATATTGTTATTTCATGGAATGTGAGGGGTATGAATACCATCCCTTGACAAAAGGCTATTTATGAAATGATTAGTGCTCAATGTCTTGATATTGGATTTCTTTAGGAAACTAAGTTATCTATGGAATGCATGATGGATAGAGCCCCCTATGTCTAGCCTCGTGGTTAGTGTTAATGTGTTGGGGCTCAAGGTAATTCTGGTGTTGTGGCTTGCTTTTGGGATCCAAGGAAGATTGTGCATCTCTGGTGGATTTTGTGCTAGTCTTCTATGTATGTTTTTACCTCTAGTCTGGAGCCTGGTGAAACTTGTTTTTCACAAATGTTTATACTCCTCTTGACCTTATTGGTAAAGCTTAGTTGTGGACTCATGTCAGATATATTCAATCTCTGGATCCCTTTCTCTCGTGGGTCATTGTTGCGAATTTTAATGTGGTTGTTAGCCTTGAGGAAAAGCTTGGTGGAAATGCCAGACTAGATTCTTTTGCCAATCTTCTTAGAGACAATATAGAGTTTATGAATTTAGTTGATGTGAAGCTGAGTAATGAGATTTTCACTTGAAATAAAATGAGGTGTGGTGATAATGCTATCTCTGAGAGGTTGGAAAAATTTCTTGTTTCTTGCTTTTGGGTTGGTGAAAGGTGGACCACCAGTTCTGAGATTTTGGATTGGAAAGGGTATGATCAATGGTAGATTAAGTTATCTAGTGTTTCTTTTAGAGATTATAGGAACCCATCCTTTAAGTTCTCGTTAATGTGGTTGTGGGACCCCTCTCTGCATGATCTTATGAGTGGTTGGTGGCTTCAAGGGAATCCTGATCATGGTAGGGATATGCACACCTTTTCCAAAAGATTATATAGTATGTTAAGTATAGACTTGGGAGGTGGAACAGGAATTTCTTTGGCAACCTTCACTTCAATAAATTGTCAGCTCAAGCTGGGCTTGATGCTATTACTCACCAGATAAGGGATCATGGTCTTATTGATGATTTTATTAGGAAGGAGGCTATTGCAGTCAAGGAACTCAAGGAATGGGAGCTGCAAGAAGAATGGGGATTGTAATAATTCCTTCTTCCATAATTATGTTAAGGCTAGAAGGATTGGGAGTATCATCCCCTATTTGGTGTCACCATAGGGCATGCAACTTGTCTCTAGGGGGGAGATTGTTAGGGAGGCTTCCCATTTCTTTTTAGATTTGTTCACCAAGGATGTTATCTCTATTGTTGTTGAGGACAATCTTATTTTGGATTGTATCCCCTCAATTTTTGATGAGATGAATGTGGACCTCATGTGCCCTATTTCACTACCAGAATTGGAAAAGGTGGTATTCCAAATGAAAAAGGGGAAATCCCTAGGTCCGAACAACTTTCCTATTGAATTCTTTTAGGATTTTTAGGGAATTATTAATTTGGACCTTCTTGAGGTTGTCTAGGAGTCATATAGAAACAAGAAAATGTTATGTGCCTTGAATTGTACTTTTTTTTCTCTAATTCCTAGGAAGGAATGGGTCAATTGCTTGGATCACTTCAAACCTATTGCTCTCTATAATGTGGTTTACATGATTATTACTAAATTGATTATTGAGAGATTAAATCCTTGGCTCCACTCTTTGATTTATGAAGAACAGGGTGCCTTTTTGTTGGAAGAAAAATTCTGGATGGGGTTGTGATTGCTACTAAGGCTATTCACTCTATGGTGACTTCTAAGGAGAAAGGTATGTTTATCAAACTTGATATGGCTAAGGCTTATGATAGCATTAGATGGACCTTCTTGTACAAAATCCTCCATGCTTTTGGCTTTGGCAGAGCATGGGTTGAGTGGGTCATGAGTTGTGAACTACATCTTCTTCCTTTTCTGTGCTTATTAATGGTGAGCCATCATGGTTGTTTGGTGCCTCCAAGGGTCTCCATTAAGTGGATCCCCTTTCTCTTTACCTATTCAATATTATGGCTGAGGTCTTGGGAAGGTTTATCAAGTCTCAAGTTAATCAAGTATTTCTCAAAGGTTGGTGTTGGGGTGGTAGGGTACCTCCTAATTCTCACTTGCACTTTGTAGATGATACCACTTTGATGGGTATGGACAGGATTCAAGAAGTGGTAAATTTTAGGGAGATATTGGATGTCTACTTGGCTACCTTTGACCAAAAGATCAATGAGGAGAAGTCTTCTATCTTCTTCTTCCATACTCATCTTATTCAGAACATGATTGCTTAGATTCTTTGGTTTTAGATTGGTTCTCTCTCATTGTCTTATCTTAGGATTCCCATTTTGGTGGGGCCTCATCTCCGAGATCTTTGGCAAGTTGTCTTGGATAAGTTTCATGGGAGGGTTAGTCATTGGAATTTTCGGTGGCTCTCATTAGCAGGACATGTGACTCTTTTGAAGTCTATTGTCCAAGCTCTTCCTATTTATAGGTGCTTTATGTAGGTTGCTCCCTCGTGCTTTGTTAAGGAATTTTATGTCCTTTCCCATCAATTTCTTTGGATTGGTAATTTTTACTCTTTGAAATGGAGCCTTGTGAAGTGGGAATTTGTTCATAGGCCAAAACAAGAGGGTGGTCCTATGCTCAAGCTTGCGAGTCTGAGTGGTCAGGTCTTAGCTACCAATTTATATTGGCAGTGGTGCACTTGTCAGGACCAAGATTAGGCTAGAATTTTCACTCTTAAGTATCTTTTGGGGGTGAGCTCTATTGAGGTTCCTCAGTACTACCTTTCGGGGAAGGGGTCCATGATTTGGGATACTCTCAAAAGAGTGTCTCAGTTCATCAATAAGGTCTCTTTTGGATTGTTAACAGATGGTCTTATACCCTCTTAGATAGCATGATTCATGGGATGAACATCCCCCCATCTTGGCTTAGTTCCCTCACCTACAACCTCTTTGTGACAATTTTCTTGTTGCTAGTTGGAGTAAGGTGGAGGATTTTAAAATGGTTCATGCTATGGGGCAAATGGAGGTGAGGTGCTAGAAGGATCCTCAAGATTGGCCATCGAGTGGTACTAAGGAGGCTCATCAAGAGATTGCTAGGATTTTGGCTAGAATGCCTTGTAATTCCCTTTTAGGGAGGGATATCTTGGCTCGGGGCTCTAATACAAAGGGAGAATTTTTTGTTGCTTCAAGATATTTGGAGTTGGGTAGACAATTTTATGGGAGTGTTGGTGTGCCTTGGTGGAGCAAGTTTGGAACAAATTATCTTGGCCTAAATGTAATTTTTTCTTATGGTTAGTAGTCCAAAATCAATGCCTTACCTAGGATAATTTGCGGAAGAGAGGTTTTCAGGGCCCTTCTTTATGTGTCCTTTGCAAGAGTAGTGAGGATGATTCCTCTCACTTGTTCTTCTAGTCCCATTTGCTTAGGGGATTTGACACCTCTGGTGGGAGGCTTGGAAATATGCGTGCATTCATGCCACTTCTTTGGTTGAGCTTTGGGATAGTATGGGTTGTTCTCTTACTCATACCTCTTTTCTTAAAATTGCTTGGATTATTGGACCCACTTGCATTATTTGGAAAATATGGTTGGAAAGGAATCAAAGGATATTTCAAGGGGTGCAATTGGTGGTAGTTCAACTATAGAAAAAGATTCTTAGTAGGCTTTTGGAGACCATTTTTACAAAATGTGATTTGTTTGAGACTATGTCTCCTAGTGATATGGATATCATAAGGAACTTGAAGTTGGAAGTTGGTGGATTGGGTTCCCCTCTTGGTAGTAGGCCTCGCCATACCAAGCAGAAAATTCAATAGGAGGGTAAGTGGTCCCCCCCACCCAATGGTTTCCTAAAGGTGATTTTTGATGGCTTCTCTAGGGGGAACCCCATGCATGCTGGAATTGGTGGTGTTGGAAAATATAGTGGAGGTGGTATAGTGTTTCTTTCTTCTATGTATAAAGGGAGACAAACCAAAAACCTTATGGAGGCCCTTGCTATTGTTCATGTGGTAGAAAGAGGGTGCTCCCTCATTTGGAGATATTTTATTTATGAATCTAATTCATAGATTGTCGTGGATATATTAAATGACCAAAGGTTGGAAGGAGCTAGTTGGAAAATGGTTGTGGTGGTTAGGCAGGTTTTGAGATTTTGTAGCTTGTTGGAGTTTATCTCTTAGATTCATCTATACAAGCTTTAGAGAATCCAAAAGTTGTGACAATTTAAGGTACATATATTTAGACCTACTCCACCGTCTACCAAGACTCATTTGATTTTTTGTTTATTAATGTATAACTTGAGGTGTAATGGATTGTTATGATTTGGTTTATGTGCAAAAAGATCTTGCTTGAAAAATGTGGTATGATGGGTGGTGGCTAAGTATCCTACCATGGCCTGAAATTGATTGACATTTAGATTAGTGGGAAGTGATGTATCTTGCAAAGCTTTGTCCAAAATGGCCTTATGCTTAGGGGATATGTGAAGCAAATCAAGAATGGATATTTGCGCAAGAGTCTTTCTTAGATGGTCTAGAAGGTTATATTTACTCTTTAGTTGCGGGTTGGAAGTAGCTCCTTGCAAGGTCACTTTAGCCTTGTGAGTGGTAACAACACATTCCAAATTTTTATTGATGGTGATGGTAGCGACATGGTTATCAAAGGCTC
The DNA here is from genome assembly GCA_007258455.2 of Sequoia sempervirens. Lineage (NCBI taxonomy): Eukaryota > Viridiplantae > Streptophyta > Pinopsida > Cupressales > Cupressaceae > Sequoia > Sequoia sempervirens. The sequence goes on along the minus strand of VDFB02047230.1, from coordinate 329,422,058 downwards.
AAATGTGATTGATTGTATAGTCATATGAGATATTGGTGTAGTTGGAATTGTTATTGGTATTGTTCCTTAAACTAGAGGATTTTTCCTTTCCGTGGTCTTGAAGGGGAGTCTTGAATATGGTATGGTCAACATTTGTTTTACCTTGTGAATCACCCACTAATATGTCACCTTATCCAATAAGGTCTTGGATAAGGTTCTTAAGTGTCCAACATGATGATGTTTTATGTCCCTTGGTATGATGGTACTCACAATATTCATTTTCATTCCACCAATTTGTTTTGACTAGTGTTGGCTCGTATGGTTTAATGTTTAGAAGTTTAATGACATTGGATTGTAAGAGTTTCTTCAAGACCGACTCAATGGGTTCCCCTAAGGGCATGTATGTTCGTGGGGGATGTCTGCATTGTTGATTGTTTTGGACCGTGTTGGTCACTTGGTCATCACTTGGTATTTGCTTGATGTTGTGATATGAAGTTGGTGTTTGGAGTGACATGTTGTTGTGATGGGGTTGGTTGGTGTTCACATTTGACCCAAAGGACATGTTGAATTTTTGTGTAGTGTTGGTCATTTGGGTTGGCACTCTTTATGTGGCAATATGGACCCTTCTTGTCTTGCGTGTGGGATTTTGATTTGTGTTGGTTGATGGCATGGTGCTTTGGGTGGATGCCATACCAAATGGATTTTCAAAATTCATACCCATGGAACTAGAGGATGAACCAAATGGATTGATAAATGTTGGAGTTGGTCCTTGTGATGTTGTATATGCTATTTTGGTGCCAAATGTTGGAGATGTGGGGATGTGTGTAGTTGTCACATTATGTGGTTTTCCACCAAGAGGCAAACTAGTGTGCATTTGTTGTGAGGGTGAGTGACCTTGTGAAAATATGTTTTGACCAAGACCTTGAGTTTTTGCTTATGTTGTTCCCTCTACTATTTTGGAAGTGTCAAAACCAAATGGGAGCTTGGAACATTTTTGAGCAAGTGCAAGAAAGTACCTATTAGGATCTGCATTGACTAGCTCCTCTATAACTCGAACTATCCTAGGATCTTGGGAAGCCTCTTCAATTTCTTCAAGTGTCAAACATTGGTTGACCTCTTTCAACATGAAATTGGAAAATGGTTTTGGTGTTTCACCTTGTGTTGTTTGAGGTTCACCCAAAGTTCATGTTGCTAGTTGGATTGAAATAAGGGTCATATGAGGAATCCATATAAGACTTGTGACTTTCAGATGGTGAAACCTTTGGTATGTATGCAAATAATATGAGGATGCAAACTAAGGATGAAAATGGAATATGGTAATGACGCTATGCTATGCTTTTTGAATTTTGGACAATAAGGATGACAATGCAAACTATGACCAAGTTTTTGACATGCAAAAGTGACAATGAGGTTATGAATATGCTTGGAATGCAAATTTCTAATGAGACTATGATTATGACTATGCTTGGAATGGGTATGCAACCTTGAAACCTAGAGGAGGATGCTAAACAAACTATGATGTACCAAAGTGGCAATGATAAATGTCAAGACCTCAAGAAGATAGACCAATATGATAATGATGATGGTTTGACCAAAGGTGAACCTAAACTAGACACATGAGTTGTAGGCCCAACCTAGAGATAATATTGAAGAGAGGTATGATAAGGTCAAGACAACTAGAAATGGGACTAACAGTCTGCCCAATAGTATGATAAGCCTCCTAATATCAAGACTCAAGGATGATGCTAAAATGTGGCTAAAATGTGGTAGATGTAAACTAGGACTATGCAAGATGACCTAAGGTGAAAGATGGAATGCTATGGATCGACTGACTAAATTTGAACAATAATGTGATCTGAGTGCACAATTACAATTTATAAGGAAATTGAAAGTTGATTGTATAGATATTTCCCCAAAAATTTTGATCCTGATAGTTGCGGTGTTTCAAGCCACGAATGCGATGTAGGGAGCCAATCAATTGTGGTGCAGGACCGGTCAATTGTGGCACATAGGAAAATGCGGGTTTTTGGCTTCCTAAGACTTTTGACAATTGCAATGTTCTGATAAATAGTTGTGATGTTCTGTCTGTTGATCCTAATTTGATGTTTTTAAGGTTGTTTTCCATTTTTGGAAAGTTTGAATTTGATCATAAAACACATCAAACACTTGAAATTTTTTTTGACAGACTTTGACTCTTTTATTTTTTGGTAATCAAGTATGCAAGTTTTCTTCCACAAAACTCTCTTGGCCTTGGTTCACAAACAATGAAGACAAGCACAACCTAAGGAATAGGGTTTGTCTAATAAAGTTGGGCTTACATCGCCATGAGTGGTGTGATGTAATCTGAGAATGTGGAGTGGGTGAATCTAGAGTATTCCAAGGTCATGGACCACCTTAACACCTCTCACCTTGAAAGGAGTAACTCCAAACAAGTAACTTTGCCACCTCAACCAAGAATTAGATGTGGTAAGTAACTTCTCAAGATGATGCAATCTTGATGCACCAACAATAAAAGACAACCCACAAAGTCTAGTTTCTAATAAAAATGGCTTTCTAGGAGGCCAATGAACACTAGAGGTATACTTTAGACATGAGACAATTAAGCCTTTAGCCATGCTGAATGTGGTCAATTGTTCCACATGATCATTGGAATGCAAGGTATAATATCCCTGGATAATTCTACTAACTTTTGCCTTCACATCTTCAATATAGTCCACTTGAAAAAACATGCTTTGAGGTCATCCCCCTTGAGTTCTCTGTAATGATGTGTCTCAAGGGAAGGCCTTCTATAAAATAAAGGAGATTGATATGTGTTTCTCTTACATCCAAGATCACACAAAGTGCAAGGGGAGAGGATACATACACACCAATCTGGGATTTAAGACAATGTGCAAGCACACCAAACATGGAAGACACTTGTTCCTTTTAAGCACCAATTCCAAATTATGTTCCTAATTTAGAAATCACAAACACACAATGGAACCTTGCAAGAAATTAGATTAGTAGTGTGGATAACAATGTCTTCTCCCAACGATTGCCATGAGTTGAAGATCAAATATTAGTAACACAAAAACCTTTGCCCTAATGAATGCAAAAAGAATAAAATGAAAATATCAAATTTATGCCCTCTTTTTGCTATGATAGTCAATTGTGGTGCACAAAGGCTTAGATTCACCACATAGTTGTGGTGTAGAAACAAATGATTGTGGTGAATGGAAGAACAATTACAGTGAACAAAATAGCAACTGTAGCGTGTAGATAAATGATTGCAGAAAATTACTGAATAATTGCAACATAGAAACCCTAGAATGCAAAAACAAATATCTAACCAAAAAAAATAAGACTTGTTAATGGATATGATATTAGCAGGTTGTTAGCATGCTAGAACAATCACTAGAAACTCAAACAATGCCCTAAAACTACAATAATTAAATGATTTGAGCTTGCAAACAATGATAGTCAAATAAATCATTTTGGGTGATGATTGCGGCTTTGTAATAAAATGATTGTGACATTCCATACAATGATTGTAGTGTTTTAAAGCTCAGTTATTTCATTTTATAGATTGATTGTGACAGACTCTTGAAAATTAGAATTTTGCTAAAAGTTCAAAAAATTTGTTAGTTCCCATCAGGTTCACCAAATATAGATAGGGTTTCAAATTTGGGGAATAATGCATGAATCAATAGAAACCACAAAACTATCTAATTCAAGCAATAAAGACCCTAATCCAACAATGAAGCACAAATAAACATATAAATCACAATAAAAAAGTAATACAACCTCAATTCCTATGCCATAATTGAATCACCTCGATTGCTCTTCTCCATTTTGCTTTATTTGTTCTTTGATATGTAGTATGCAATATACTTAATGAGCTTGCTGTTGAAAATTGATAGCTTGATCTCTTGATAGCAAAACTTCAAAGATTGTGGTTCACCTTGAAATGAAGATGATGACTTGCTTTTATAGAAATCCCAATTCAAACGTAGGGCTAAGATTAGACGATGATGTATGGTGATCAATGGATGAGATTGATTGAGACAAGGATAAGGATGAATGGACCAAAACTCAAGAAAGTAGTTGAGATTTAGGGCTTACACTAACTCATTTGACTGCAAAATACGACAAAAATGTCCGACGAAATATGTATAATTTGATGTATCGTCGGGTGATTATAAAATTTGATGTGTAATTTTTATTTTTTTGAAAGTTTATCCTTGACATTTGTTGAAATTTCAACGAACCTAGGTTTCATCGAAATTTTGAAAAACATGAAAAATAGAAAAAAGTCAAATTGTGGCCGACATAAAGAAAAGTGAGTTCACTAATTTATTGTGATAGTGTTTTGCTCTACTTAAGACAGTTTGTGGAGAACTAAGGACGATTTTCTCTTGGGGAAAATAAGAAAAAATCTCAGAAGATAATACTCGTGCTGAGGGTAGTCATTCGGCAAGAATTTAGTTGTGAAGCCAGATTTTAGAAGTTCCAAGTTTGAAAAAATCATATTTTAAAGCAACATCTCATCAGATTTCATTTTTAGAGGTTTAGGGTTTGAGAATTTCATGTCCAGATTTTGTTGTGTGGAATCACCATAAGATCACAACCAAGGAACAAATTCTTGTGACTGTAATTATGTGATCCATAACTCTATTGGTCATGTGGCATAGTTGTGCTATAACAAATACAGGATGCATTCATATGTGACCCAAGTTTAATGTGGCTATGTTGTGATAGAAATGGAGGCACTCATATAATGTAGTTAATTCAGGTTGTATAATGTAGGTGTCAATAATCATCATTGGGTGCATTCAGGTTGTCTCAAGTTTAACAGGATAGGATGTAATTATAGCATGATCGAAGAGTGATTACCTATTGCTGCAATAAAGAGCCTATAACTCTGGTTGATATGCAAAGTGGTTATGTTATATCAATTATGTAGTGCATTCAAGCACAACCCATGTTTAATGGGCTATTCTAGAGAGTGATCAAGATTTTATAAACCTTATGAATGTTACTTAAAAGTGTATAGCTTAAACTACAAACCAAGTTTGTTACATACTTGAATGAAATCTTGGGTTACTGCAAACTATAATAATGTGATATGCTAATAACCATTATGGAAAGTATTAAAGCAAGACCCATGTTATATAGGATACATTTCCTTGATCAGGTTTACATACCTTAATGATCAAACACAAGCTTCCCACACACTCTAGGGTAGAATCCAAGATCATACCACAAATTTGTCAAGACAACTAATTTTCTGACCCAAGATTTAAGGTTGTTTTTTAATACCAACAGAAGTATTGGTAAGAGCATGATTAGGGTACAAACCCTAGGCCTCCGTATAAACATAAACAATAACTCTAACAAATTAG
>VDFB02047230.1:329298746-329416598 GCA_007258455.2 Sequoia sempervirens | reverse complement strand
AGCAATAGATAATCTTATTTAATAGCTCAACATAATAGGATAATATTGAATAGAATTGGATGTCTATCAATAATATCATCTATTTGGAGCATGAGATAACTACAACAACATTTCATAGTATAAGATAGTCATTGATTTCCAATTTGTAGCAAGGTCTAGGTAAAGGAAAACAAATACTAAACCATACCTAATAAGTACAACTTCTAGATCGCCATATATCCATTGAGGGAGTCAAATTCATAAACATCTAAGGGTTTATGACATTTAACACATAACATATAAGATCCTTGAGAACATTGCTTTACAATTTCATCAACATGTATTCTAACCCAATACTACTTATCAAATCCTTATACAGAACATATCCACCTACAATCCCATTCAAGCATTTTAATTAATTCCTTGAATTAAAGTTAAAACAAGAATCATACACACCACAATAGTGAGATGAACGAAACAACCCTTGATCATTTTATTCAAAATTCGAGTATGCTTGTAAATGGAGAGACATGAGTTCGGACTAATCATATCAATTCAAATGCCGCATCACATAAAACATCAAATCCCCATGAATTCAAAACCTACTATAGAATGACTCAAAACCTAAATTGCATTTTCCCTAAAACCATTAGACTTTACAATTTTCTCTGCAACTTCATCTAGACTCGACCAAAAATATCTAACTTGCTAACCCATACTTCTAGCCTTAAAATCCTTCTTATAGAAAAAGGAGAAAAAAAGCATTGAGCCAAAAAGCACACATGTCACCAGCTAATTTGACCCCCTTGTGATATTCCAAAAATTTGTTACAACAACAATCTCCCTAGAGAATCTTCTCGTTCATCGTGCCCGCTGAGAATGGTTGATACAGCAACAAAAAACTTCAAGAATTCCATGCCTAGAGTGTCACCAAAAAAAAAATTGGAATCTGTTCTAACTGCAACAACTGATTTGTCAACCGTTAGCAGCCTACTCCTTTTCACTCTTCCTTAGTTAAATATACATTTACCCATTTCTAGTACTCTTCATCAGTTGGCTAATCAAAATTGATCACCTCATTCACCTTAACACTATAAGGTTTGTACTTAACTACCCCCTGATTCACTTCTCTTTCAAAAGACTCTGAGAATGAGCTAGTGCTAATGATTTTGTCCATACAGCTCACCAACAAATCATAATCTAAGCTATCCTATTTTTGAGGGTTTTGTAGTCGAAACATGATATAAAGGGGCTCTTACACTTTTTGTGATTATTTTAGCTTGTGTAAGATGTCCCATGAATACTGTTGTAACTGTAGGATGAATGAATAGGGCATAGGATGAGAAATAAAGAAGGTATAGCTGCTATCCTCAATAGTTTTGTGAAGAAAAGCATGTGAAATGAGAGATTCAAGCCTAAGTTTCAACAAAACATGTATGGGAGATCTAATTTTATGAATTTTTATCCATGTGTAGACCTAATGGGTTGTTTCTAAACACTGAATATAAATGATACACACACACACACACACATAGATATATGTATGTATGTATGTATGTATGTGTGTATATGTATTTTTAAATGTAAATGTAAATGCAATTACTGGATGCTCTCCTAGAACAATAAATGCAACATATCATTAAAGAAATCTATATCTATGTATATAAATATGTATTTCTAAATGCAAGTGTAAATGCAAAGAGCATATGGTTTTGTAGTGTTATAGATACAACATATCCATAAATTAATGTAATTGAAATTCCAAAGTCTTCAACACATATAATATGAAATTGATCAAACAACACATATAATATGAAGATCAAACTATTAAACTACATGAGAAATAAATGAAAACAATAAATGCATATGTATGTGTATTTGTAAATGTAAGTGTAAAATAAATAAGAATAATGAAAATTATAAATGAATACAAGGAAAGGTCTCCTTCCTTCTTGGTAGTGATAACCTCCTCCACACACAACCCTTAAAAATTATGAATAGAGGAATATAATCTTTGAAGAACTCAAAGTTGATTCTCTCCTACCTAATGCAATTAGTCATTTTATCCTTACAAACATTTATAGTGATTACTAGAGGCACATAGACCAATCTTCATAATAGAAGAATTTGATCATATTTTTCCAATGATGGCATTATGAGAAAACCTTAGGTTAAATGAATAATTCCTAGCTAAGTTCTTTAAATCATGTCCAACCATATAAGAGAAAACCGCAGCTATGTGTACCTGGATACCATGGAGAAAGGCTCTTTGGGCTCTTTCATCAATCATCCTACCTTAAAACATACCAAAAGTCTCCTAGCAATTAGACATAGGAATATTTAAGATGACTTAAAAAAAAATTATTGCCAAAGCATAAACTTATGATGATCTCAACTGTGCCTAGTACACACTCCCTCCCCATTAACCACTTAGACATATGGAAATTAAATGTAAATTTGCTGCTATTTTTAGTCATGTAGGTGTCTAATAAACCACTTGGTGGTGTTTCCCTTCAAGTTTATTTACTTGAATGAAGAGCAAAAGTCCTTTGATTACAATTAGAGAATACATTTGAGGCCTTGGTTATGTAACTGGTGGACCATAGTCACATTTAACACTTGTTACAAAGTTTGGGAGTTAAAACATTAAGTAGATTTGATTTGTGATGGACACATTTGGATGATAGTAACAATAACTTACAATCTATCAAGACTTGATTACCTTATAACCTATGAAATTCTAGAGATGAAATGATAGATTAATCATTATGTCACCTTAGGATCACATCACCATGAAAGAACTTAATCCAACATCCTTATGAGTGCAGGTACCACCAAATAGGTATTTGTTAGATTTGTCTTCCTCGAGCAAGGGAAATTCAAGAAGAGAAGAGTAAAGCGAGACATGTAGTATGTCTAAAAGAGGGAGATCAACTAGAGGTCAAAAGATTAGAAGAAAATTTTGTAAACGCATGGAATTTTTTCTTGTTGAAGGGGGGTCACGTTCTTATGGTGATGAGAGCATAAGCGACGTCGAGGTGCCCTTAAGGTACAAACATATATAGAAACAATGGGTACCCAAGGAACTTCCTCCAATAAACACTAATTTGTGTCAACGAGAGGATATATCGTATAGCACCATCATCATTACATGGTTTGGGCCTATTTTTAATGGCGACATAAAGGTTTGTTACGACAAAGTTACTAAATTGATGGAGTATGTTGAACCCTATTACAGTTACAAAGATTGGATGCAACTGGTTTGATATATACATAAAGGAGTGGCTATGTACATTGACGGAAGGCCAAAAGTATCAGGGAATATTGCAGGGTTTATAAATAGTACATGACTTGGGTCAACAAATAAGCAACCCAATTGCATATTTGAGGTGCGCAAGGGAAACCGTGCATTCGTATGTGCGATAAAATCAATAACTATAGGGGAAGAGTTGCTAATCGATTACAATTTGAATCGCTTAGTTACAAACACAGTTACTATGGGGGTGGCACGTACTATGTACCATTTTACCCAACCTCTAATTAATAAGTCGAATATACCATTTTACTCTTATGTTTTTTTTCGTAAGTCTATTGGTTTAATTTTGGTAATGTTTTTTTATATTTAATTTTTGTTACAGCGGGACATTGATCGTACGGAGAAGGCTCCAACCTAGAGCATAGATTGTGATTTATCTTCATGCACTTCTACCCAACAGGTTTAACTCATTGTAATTGTACAAATTAGATACAAGCAAAATGTTTTATTATTATGTTGTTTTGATAAGTTTATTTTGTTAATTTTGATAATAATTTTAATATTCTTGTTGTAGTCGACTGATCGGAGAAAGGCACCAGTAGTAGACGAGAGCATCCATAGGGAGGTGTAGTCAATTTTATGTGATGATGACATTGCTTATTCAACAAACCCTCTCGATATGATAAGACCCAAAAAAAATGCAATGAAGAAATCCTTAAGTTGTTATTCATAGTGCCTCAAACAGATGAGATAAGAGAGAGGGTTAAAATATTGACTGAGAGATCACAAAACTTGCAAGTAAGTTGTCATGAGATCTTTAATTATAATATAAATTCATTCATGGTTTTATATTTTGTACTATTTTATGTCATGAACTAAAATATGTGTTGTTTTTACAGGATTTTTTGCATCCTCATGATGCTCTTGGCCATGATCAGGGTACTGCAAGTGCTTCCCAAGGAGTAGGGGTTGGTACAAGTGTCCATCCTAATCTTCCTATGCATACATCACATCATCTGACCCCATCATCTGTGCCTATATTGTTGTCTGAAATGTTAGCAACACATACCATGCAGCCATCCGTTAGTGCACCCTCTGGTAGTGAACGTGTGTCAGGACATGTACCTAGGGATGCAGAGGCAACTAGTACTGGTGATATTTTAGTGGCATTTCCTGGATCTTCCCATATTACTATTACAGGAACATTGTCAGTCACATTTGTGGTGACCGAGGATTTCATTCCCATAAAGATAGAGAAGGTCCCAAGTACTTTAAAATGTTTTAATTATTATTATATATAATCCAAATGAAATTTACTTATTGATCCCTCTTTTTAGACTATTGATCCCATGATCATTTTGCAAGAAATGATGTTTGTTATAAAAATCTAAGTGATATTACATTGGAGCTCTTTGGGCCCACCATACGTACACAATGGAATGTCCAAAATCAAGATTTAAAAGATGAGCTCATTAACCATTTAGTTGTGCTCTTCGGTGATAAAACATTCAACCAAACCAAGGTCCTTCAGAAAGCTGGTACCTATCTAAAGTATGTGAGGGACCAATATAGGTCACATTTAGAGAAGAAAAAAAAGTATGAGCACCCCCCCATGATTCCGGAGAGGGAGTGGAAGGACCTGGTGTCAGATGGAAAGGAGAAGGCTGAAAAGAAAAAAAGAAAGACACCACCGGGCCAAGGAAGGTATGTGATACTATCAACAATTTAATTATATACTGATTACTCTTTCTTTTTACATAATCTAATGTATTTCAAACTTTTCATAGGCTGCCTAACACATCGAAGACAACAAAGGAAAGACTAGAATAATATAAGCAACACAAACTTGGCTCTAGTGGTTATATGAAATCAGCCGCACAAATTGTAAGTATCAATAAATGAAATATAGTATCCAAATAATAAATTGAAAACAATTTTGGTTTTATCACACTATAGAAGAAAAAATCATGATCTTATGCAAAAATGTAGGGCTCTAAATTCAACAGAGTTCCCATAGAAGATGACCTGAAGATTGCCTTCCAACAAGGCTATGGAGTCGTGGTTGAATGCCTAAGACTTTTGACTAGGAAAACACAATCTTCCATTGCATCCGACACACAAGTAAATAAACTCAATAAATTTTATTTAAAATTGAATACTTTTGCAATCTATTCAATATTAATTTCCACCATAAAGTAATTACATGCCTATTTGTTTTAAACATTCAAGCAATGATAATACTGCACATGACATTAGAATGCAGCCTGGTGAGGGTGGAGCACAACCTGAAAATGAAGGTCATGGTGTGCATCTCGGTACTTTAAAGCATGTAGAGTGTGATCAACATGTTGAGAATGATCAGGCTAGAGAAGATCAAGAACATGATGTGGCCCCATCAGGTAAAGAGGACCACTCTAAATTTCTTTTAAACATATTAAATTGCAATTGGTGTATTAATTAATGCAACCTTTCATGTTTCAACTTTAGAGCATGTAGAGCATGATCAACGTGTTGAGCATGATCAGGCTAGAGAAGATTAGGAACATGATGTGGCCCCATCAGGTAAAAAGGACCACTCTCATGTTCTCTTCAACATATTCAATTTCAATTGGTGTATTAATTAATGTAACCTTTCATGTTTCAAGTGTAGATAGGGATTTAGAGGGTGTTCAACATGTTGAGCATGAGTCTATAACAAAAGTTCAGGAACATGATGTGGACCCATCAGGTAAAGAGAACCACTCTAATATTCTTTTAATTAATGAAATACTTGTAACAATAATAATAAAACATATCAATTTAACATTTCTTTGTTATTGTAGCAGACCCCCCTTGCAGCGGCATCCACGTCATGAGCAGAAAACTAGGTGTACATTAAGATCATGAGCAGAGGGTAGAACAACTAAAGGGGGGAGAAATGATTTAGAAAATGATACTCCACTTCAATTTTTTTTAGCTTTAAAAAAGAAAAAAAATGATTGTAATCATATCATGGCAACCATATTTTTGATAATATGTAAAAACTAAAAGAATGAATATTATATGTTAATGAATGAATGTTAATATGTTAATTAATGAATGTTATATGTTAATGAATGAATGTTATATGTTATTAATGGATGAATGAATGTTATATGTTATTAATGGATGAATGAATGAATGTTATATGTTATTAATGGATGAATGAATGATTAATATTATATGATTGGGTATGGGGAATTGAGATGATGTGAGGGCGGGGGAGGGGCCAAATGAGCTTCCACCATCACGTGGTTGGCCCTGTTAAGTAGAGAATATTAAACTATTCTCGAAACAAAGAGAAGCTTAATAAGGTAATGCACTTTTCAATATAAGAAATGCATCGTTTGAAGCATCAAACCAATATGCAAAGATGAAACAAAGTGCTAACTTTTCACTATGTTGGTCAAAAAATGATTCTTTATACCCTAAATCCATGCTCTGCATCATAATTTGAAGTTGTTTCCATTCCAATGTTCCGAGTTTAGTTTGTTTGTATGTATTTGTATGAATACCACATTGTGTTTGTGTGTGGATTTGGTTTCAAAGCTCTTGTTTCTTCTATTTTTAGTGGTGACATAACTCTAAAATTTGACTTTTGTGCATAACAGGTTAGTGGAAAAATTGTCACTTTGAAGGGTTTAGAGGCTCGATTGAGATAGATACATGGATATTTGGATCTTGTTGTTGATGGAGGCTTCGACTTAACCATGAAATTTTTTACCATCTGTAAGGTATGCAAAAGTTTCTCTACTTACATTCATTCTTGATCATAAATGTTGTAAATGATATTAATGCTTCAAACTTAAGATTCATTTCATTGTTATAATGATCAAAATGTTATACTTTTCTATACATTCAAGCATTCTCTTGCCCCCTACCCTTTGCTCTCTCCCCCCTCCTTTTAATAATTTTCTTTGTCATAAAAGATTCACATTTCTGTCTCATTTACACAAATTTATCTAAAGCGCTAGGAGTGAATAAAGATATGTAAAAGATGATGGATTATGTCTAAACAACAACTTTCCATCTTATAGCTAATTAAATCCTTAATATTTGAATAGTTTAAAACTCAAATAATGCTTGTATATGCATGTTTAGCAATAAGGGAGTCTATGTGAAGATTGAAATTTAAAACATCACTTTGGTATTTTTCCTTAGGCAGTGAAATGATATTTTGAGTAATACAAACCTACACACACATTGATATTTTTTGGCATTGCATTGAGGAATTTTTTTTCTCTTATACCTACCTTGGGCTAGACATGGAGGTAAATAATATTAGTTTTTGGGTTTATTTTGTAAGTAGTTAATTTCACAAAGGAAGACTAAAATCTTCTTAATGTCCTGTGTCAGGTGTGAAAGCATATGAATCACTTGCTGAAGGCACCATTTTGTATTCATCCAAAAACTGGTTTGTTCTTTTTTTTTATGTTTCTTGCATGTGTTTTTTAGGCTCTAGAGATGTAGCTCGGCTCTTTCCTTTGCACTTTTCATCTATTTTGATGATTACAGATTATCCTCATAATTTTTCATGTAGATCTATTTGTAACCTTATTTTCTACCAATCAATTTGCAAACCAGTCACATATAAAGGGCCATTTCACTAACTTGTTGTCATCCATTACTTCATATGTTGCGGTTGTCTCAGATGCCAATAAATCTAATGATTGGAGAACTTTAATCCTACAAGTGTACCCAATATTTCTCAATTAAAAGTCTTACCTTATTTTATAGTACTTTAAATGGTTAATTGAAGGTGCTTCTTTAGATCTGAGATAGTTGAACCTTGGATTAAAATATGGTATTAGATGGGAAGTATAATGATAAAACTAAGGTCCATTGAACACAAATTATGAACATAATTGACTGGACTATGAATAGTGTTACAATTTTAATTATTTCTCCTTTACCTTCTTCTACATTAATGAAAAAGATAGCAGATATTGGAAGTTCATTACATGTCTCATGTATGTGTTAGTATTTTAATTTTGTTTAAGTTTTTCAAAAGCTTGATTAGGTCAAGAATATGTTCTACATGCTCTATTCTCTTGACACTTCTCAACATTTTTCTTACACATTTTCTCTTCAATCCAGACGTTTCTTAACTCCTTCCCTTGTTAGCCCTTGGTTGTTCTCAAGTGTAATGCTTTTTCTATGCATCTTGCAGTCTGTATGTATGATTAGTCATCTCTTATGAAGCATGGATAACCTTTCATGGAATTTTTGTTGTAATTAGACAATTGCCATTGTGAGAATAATCATTTAATTTGTATGGAAGTAAGTCTTTTTTATATTATTTGACTTGGTATTGTAAACTTGTCTTTGCAGGATTCTCTCGGGGGGAACAACAGAACTGTGATGATAGGTAGAGTTGTACAACACCATAAATTATTTGGAATTATCAATATATTGCTTATAGAATACTCTGTGCAAGTAAAATGGAATGTGTAATGACAATTGGTCTCGAATTCAAATATGCATATAAGTACATTATACACAAGAAGATGGTATCTATTCTATGATTTAAAGAGCCCCAAAATAAGAAAATTAATAGGTACCATTTTTTTACTTGCTCTTAGACACTTGTTTAATCGACGAGACCCTCACAATGTCTTGCTAATAACCAATAGTGTTCAAAACTCCTGAAGAGGTCAGATCAGTGTGACATTGGATCTATCTTGCCGACGAAAGTCATCGACAAGACATGGACTATTGGAGTGAGTTTTCTATCTTGTGCTGATGATTGATCTCTCACTGATGGGCTGGCTTTGCTGGTCATCACCAAGAGTCTCTGCGATGGTACATTTCAACGAATATTTTTTAAAAAAATTGCATTGTTTCATCGCAATTTCAACAAAAACATCGATGAATCACCAAAAAGGTCTGATGAAGTTTCTATATAGCTGCAACGAAGGCTTCGTCGTAACTCCTTGCCCATTCCATCACAATTTCGATGAAGGCTACTGATGAATCACATAAAAGGTCTGATGAAGTTGCTTAGTTGCGACAAAGGCTTCGTCGTAACTCCTTGCCCATTTCATCACAATTTTGACGAAGGCCACCGACGAATCACAGAAAAGGTCCGACGAAGTTGCTATGCTGCGACTTAGGCTTTGTTGTAACTCATTTCCCATTTTGTCACAATTTCAACACCGACCACCAATGAATCACATAAAAGGTCTAACAAAGTTGCTTAGCTGCGATGAAGGCTTCGTCATAACTCCTTGCCCATTTTATCACAATTTTGATGAAGGCCACTGACGAATCACATAAAAGGTCCGACGAAGTTGCTATGCTGCAACGAAGGCTTTGTCGTAACTCCTTGCCCATTTTGTCACAATTTCAACACCGACCACCAAAGAATCACATAAAAGGTCCAACAAAGTTGCTTAGCTACAACAAAGGCTTCGTCGTAACTCCTTGCCCATTTCATCGCAATTTCGACGTAGGCCACTGACAAATGACAGAAAAGGTCCGACAAAGTTGCTTAGCTGTGACGAAGGCTTCATTATAACTCCTTTCCCATTTCATCGAAATAGCAATGAACTTCTGGTGTTGTTTTGACGCTTCGAAAGAGCCATTGCAATTGCATTTTTGTTGTAATTCGCCGGTGGATACATGAAGTTTTTGTCGATATTCCAATGAACATCTAAGTCATTTTATGATGCTGACGACTGACGAATCTGCACCGTTATTTCGACGTTTAATTTGTCGTCAGAATTTTGAGGAAAAAATAGCGACGAAATTTTTTTCATCAGTTCATCGATTGTCTGATGAATGTTTGTCAAACGACCGATGAATGTTCATCGAAAAATGGAGTCAAATTCAGTAGTGTTAGCTAGGAAGAAATTCAAATTAAATAATGACAATTATTTAATTTTGGGGAGGGAAAGTGAATAATTAAATAATTATTTAATTATAGAAGAAAGGTGGAATGTTAAATATTAAATAATTAAAATAACTATTTAATGAGAGAAAGAGGAAAATCACAAATAATTAAATAATTAAAAATAATTACTTAATTATGAGGATAAGAATAGGATAAATAATTAAATAAATAAAATTGATTTAATTATGGAAAGAAAAGGCTAATGAATTATTAAATAATTGAGAATAATTATTCAATTATAGAAGAAAAATGGAAATAAATAATTAATTAAATAAAATTTATTTAATTATGAGGGGACAAGGGGTTAGTGACATAATTTAAATAAAATTGATATTTATTTAAATTAATCAAAGGAAGAATAAGATAAATTGAATTAATTAAATAATTAAAATTATGCAAGGATGAAGGCCAATCAGTGATGAAATGTTGCTTGCAGGCTCGGGATATTTTTCAGTGTCTACAAAGACAATCAGTAATATGAAAGTGTAGGTTGAAGAAGGAAAAGAGCTTAAGATTGCTTGAATGCCAAATTGAAAGATAAGCCTATAGAATGTTCAAATCTTGAAGAAGAAATTGTGTCTTTGAGGAAAGATTTGGAGAAAGAAAAGAGTCAAGAGGAAAAATTCAAGAAAATCTCCACCTTGCTTGATGACATGCTTGTTAGTCAAAAAGATTCTAAAGACAAAGAAGGATTAGGGTTTGAGAAAGGAGAAAGCTCAAAGTAAAATTAGACTTCAAACAATGTTGAAAAGGAGAATAATGAACAAAGGAAAACTGGAGATTGCAATATCAAACATGTACGAAACCAAAAGAAAGATTTCAAGAGACCTCCTATCAGACAACCAATTGAACAAATGTATCCATTTTTAAAGGTAACTATTATTTCTATAATAAATATGGACATAGAGTTGTAGAATGTAGAAGCAAGATGAATAAAAAATTTCAATCATTTTTTGGTCAATTCTATGCATGCAATAGATTTGTGTTGGAAAATGTGCCTCAATCTTATTAGCATGTAAACACCTGAAAGAGCAAAGTCAGTGAGACCCTCTAGAAGTCTTACTGACTAACAGTTGTATTCTAATCATTTCAAGTGCTTGGGTCGCCAAGACTTTGATTCTGTCTTGCCGACGGTTTGGTTCCTAGTGGTTATCGGGTAGCCTCATGGTGACTGAAGTCATCAGGGAGAGGCATGAACATTTAGAATAACTCATCCCAACAGTGTATGTCTCGCTGACGGTTATTCACAAGGATGTCATCGAGGAGACTCTTGGTTGACACATTTGCATTCGGTAAGAACTATTGCCGATGGATGTGGTCTCGCTGACAGGTTGGTGCATTTGATATGACCTCTTAGCGATAGCGTTTCTCTTGCCGATGAAATTGTTTGTAAACTGCCAATGGATCTCCACGTGATGAACTTCAGTGTAACCTCTTGCCGATGGTGTTTCTCTCACTGACAGTTTAGCTTTCGGTATAAACTCTTGGCAATAGCTTTTCTCTCGTCGACTGTTCTGTGATCGTTATGACCTCTTGGTGATAGCAAGGGTGTTGCCGATAGAGCTACATGATTTGAACATCAATGTGAAGTCTTAGCGATATTGTTTGTCTTGCCGATGGGTATGAACATCGGTATAACCTAAGGTTTTGTAAGATTCTTGGCAATAGTAGAACTCTTGCTGATAGATCTGCTCAAGATGGATTTGTGTTCGGTATGACCTCTCGACGATAGCGATGGTCTGGCCGATGGTTCTACAGTGGATATCGATATGATGTGTTAGCGATAGGGTGAGTCTGAGTGACAGTTTTGAACTAGATATGACTCTTGCCGATGGTGGTGACTCTGGGCGATAACGACAATCGGGCATTGTGGCATCGGGGAGACACGACCTAGTGTCTCACCAACATGCGACACTTGAATGCCTTGACCGAATTTATATCCTTCATGGTCTGTTATGAGCCAATTAAAGAAGTGGAATGTGAACCGCTAGCAGCTGGACTGTTGTGACAGTTCCTGTGAGGAAGATCAATAGACCATGAATGACATGGATATACTCAGTAATTGATGATGATGATCGGTTCGGTGAACAGTTCGATGTGTGATTAGTGTTGGAGTTATGGAAAGACACGCAGAGGGGGGTGAATCAGTGTCTAAAAATTTTCAACTTTGACCAAGATTTTTAATTTTGATTTCCTTTTCTTTCAACAATAGAGTAGAGTAATCACTTTTGAAAGCACAAAGATATGACAACATTAACTCAGTCTATTAGACAACTTATGAAAATATGATTTGAGTGAGATATCTTGCATTTTCCAAAATAGTTATGGTTGACATTGATTAACAATCAAAGCATAATGACAGTGTAGGTGCAACTCGTAAGACTGTGCAAATGATGATCAACATTATTGACTCACTTCTCAAACAATTGATTTGAATGCAACTTTAAAGACAAGAAAGGTATTGAGACAACAAACACCTTTAGAAAATTATAACTATTCTTGAGCAATGGATCAAATGAGAACTTTTAAGTTTCCTTTTGAAGTAGACTCTTCAGCAATGACTTGTGCAAGATATTTGAACTAAATATTTGTAGATATGAAGGAACTATCATTCAAAAATGTTCAAATTGATAAGAATTATCACAATAAAGAAAAATTATGACATCAAAACAAAGAGACCATAAGACAAAGGATTTGCTTAGTGGAAAACCCTCTTGGGGTAGAAAAACCACTCCTAAACTACCTTACTAGCTTAATCTTCAAAAACCACTGTTAACAATGCCTTATAGGCTAATTTCTGAGCACCAACTCAAGGAGCACCAACCCCTCATTTTGAAACACCAATTTCAAGGAGCACCAACCCCTCAAATTATTTTCAAAAAAATAATAATATCAGAGGATCTCTCTGTT
The DNA here is from genome assembly GCA_007258455.2 of Sequoia sempervirens. Taxonomy (NCBI): domain Eukaryota; kingdom Viridiplantae; phylum Streptophyta; class Pinopsida; order Cupressales; family Cupressaceae; genus Sequoia; species Sequoia sempervirens. The sequence goes on along the minus strand of VDFB02047230.1, from coordinate 329,403,543 downwards.
TTCAAGTAAGCTCAAGAAACTCAACACTCTTATCTACCTAATACCCTAAGAATCCAACTCTTTGAATCCTTAAAATATTAAATAGAAAAGAATTACAACTCTGTTTTGCATCATGTTTTCCAAATTTTGTATTACAGATTTTTCCAATACATCTCTTGATACAACCAAAATAACTATGTCTCAGAATTACAACCAGAGATCTCATAGTGTTTATAACACTGCTTTTTATACAATACTTTCAGTATGTCTGTCAAAAGAAAAATCTCCAAAGATTCGTTTATCAGAGGAAACTGAAACTCTCTTGCCATTTTAGGAATGTGTTAGAAAAGTAAATGTTTGCAAGTGTAACACCTTGAATAGTAGGCTATAAATAAACTTTGACTAGTTTATAAATGCTTTAACAAGAATGAGTCACAAAGCTTCTTCAAATCTGCACTTATAATTGTAAAACCCAGAACTTTAAAAGCCATTGAAACTATTTTTAGAAACCCATAAGCTCAAACAAATATTTCTGAATACCCAAAAGGCTAAACCTTTAATTTCTGTGCTGAATCAAGAGATTTCGAAATGTAACTAATAGATTCTCATCAAAACCATGACTGCCCAAAATAGAAAATCATAAACTCAGAGAATATTCTGCCATATAAACGTTCTGAGATTCGATGCCAACAAATGATGTCGGCCTACAACTATATTTAGAAATTCCTATGTTAGCCATAGTGTTTGAGTCTTTGTTAATCATTTGCTAAGACAACCCCGTAAGTATGCCGAAGGCAATTATAACGCTATTAGTCACCCCGTGTTCTTTGTGTTTCGCTATGACCTTATGTGAGCAACATTTCCTTTTCCTCATTTTCTTTCACCGTGACCCAGTGATGTTAGGAAGACCTCTCGCAGACCACATTATGTTTCACCGAAAGCATTTTTATCTCTTATGTGTCGCTGTGACATTTTGTTGTCGGGGAGACGTTTCATAGATAATGCTTTGTTTTACCGAAATTCATCCTTTCATCCGGTGCCGCTGAATGGGGAGAGGTCCCAACGAATTCATTGAGTCATACCGAAACACCCCACGATACATACTTGATCGCTAAGACATTACCAACCTCTCACCAAAGGCCATTCATTAGACTTTGTCGGCAAGACTTGACGGGTTCGCTGAGACTCTACATCGAAACTCATGAGTCTTACCAAAATGTATTTCATTATTAGTGGTCAGCAAGAAACAACAACCTCGCCATGAGCTCACTTCGATGAAAAATTTTCTCACCGAAAAGTTCTTTCTTGTCCCAGTCGGCGAGACACAATAGTTCTCTCACTAAAATGTAACCTTCATTCTCATGTGGGTTGTCATGACAAATTGTTATCGGGGAGACCATATGTAGATATCATTATGTTTCACCAAATGACTTTATCCATTATGAGTCATTGAAACAAAAATACACTCTCGCTAAGATGTATCCTTCATCCGCCTTCGCTAAGACAATGCATAGTCAGGGTGACTTCTCGTAGAGCATCTTGTGTCTTACAGAAATCCCACGTGATCATTCCTGTTCGCTGAGACAACTCAATGCCTATACCAACAAGGTCCATATGTATTCCATCGGTGAGACCCACAGGGTTCGCTATGACATTATATCAATGCCACAACTCTTTACTGATGTGTTCTCATTCACCTCCGGTCGATGAGACATAACAATCTCATTGTGACCTCATACCGACGGTATAAATCTTGCCGATAGGGATCACCCTCTGTCGCCAAAACCATGGAGAAGTCCTGCCGAAAGTTGCCTGTATGTAAAATCCAATCATCATGACATCAGAAATTTCTTGCCGATAGGCAACACAGACGTTTATCAGAAAAATTGATCAGGGAGACCTTGGCATTCTCACGACGATATGTACTTTTTCTGTCACCGAAACAATGTACAAATAAGATAACCTGAGACTGCACGAAGCTCAAACTGATTAGTACCATAAGATATTATAATTTTGAATGTAAATTGTCCATTGAATGCCAAGACAAGTAAACCATATAGACAAAACTGTACCAAGATAAAGCATGAGAAACCAATTTGAAACTGTGAAGAAGTGGAATTAACTAAAAGGGATTTTGTCATCAAGGACAAACCATATGATCACAATTGAGAACCAACAAACTCCCCCTTTGTCCTTGATGGAAAAACACAAATGACTCTCCCCATTTTTACCTCAATGACAAAGGATAGAAGAGAAGAATGTGCAATGCCAGGAAATACAACTGAGAAGCCAACCAAATACCATAAGAACCTGCTACAAATAGAGCAATAGTGCAGCAGACATATTTGAAGGAGAGTAGTAAGATTGTAACATGCTGATATCATAGCAAAAATAACAATATGTCATTTTCAAGAATCTCGGTGCATATCATCAACGCCAAAACAAAGGTACCAAAATATTATAATGTAACAAACCAAATTGATACCTAAAGATTGAAGACCTGTTACTTGAACATACCACCTTCTTTGTCATGTTCGATCAAGGCACATTCAAGATCACCTACTCCACATTCAATTTGATTAACTTCAATCTAGCAATACTAGAATTTGAGCACAAACAACCAACCTCTTCTCAGCACAAGTAACCTCAGTCACTATCCATGACAATACACATCAAAGACCAATGATACTGGTTATTCTTCTTCAAACGACACACATCATTTTACTCTTTTCATACACAAAATATAACTTGAAAGCATGTATACTGCATAATTCATCATCAATCTGTTCTTGTACACCCATCCTCAGTCCATATAAGAACTTCTATTACCACACCAAGAACAATGAAAAATACCAAAGATAATTAATCTCAGCCCTCACACAACACCGAATAATATCAGCACAGAAATAACTCATAACATCAAACATGTTTTTCAATCACTGTTCTCCAAAGATGTGCAAACATTATTGATTATGACTTTTACTTCATTGTTCATAGCAATACATGTTATGAAAAAGACATTATGTGAGCCAAAATAAGCCATTTCTCTTCCTTCAAAACACTGTCTAGTTCATTGGCTAGACACTAGATTCATCAGCACCTTAAGAATTGAGCATCAACCTCACCAAAGAACTGTCAATGTACTTCAAACTTGAATTTCAAAAACATATGCAGACCTCCGTAATTAGTTCAATAAGAATAAACATAATGAAATAGTGGCATTTACAAGCCATTTCTTTACATCTTATACCACCAAAAGCAAATGCAAGATGTCATACCTCATTCTAGACTCCATAGGGGTAAAATATATTACGATAATAGACTCCACCTGAGTCTTTGCTTCTTCTCAAGACCTGGAAGGCAACACTTGTGCAAGGAGTGCATAAGGAGTTTTCTCAGAAGCATCTTTATTGCTCTTCTTGTCATCTTGATTGCTCTTTCTTCTCCACTCCAATGAATACTTTTTCACTTGTTTGCTTAAAGTATTTGTGTTTCTATTGAATCTGCATTGTTGTACTTTATGTACAATGTTATTACATCTGAAACAAATGACTTTGTGATTGTTCTGAGAAATAGAAGACTTCCTACAGACATTTCTAACATTGTTCCCTACATTATTATCACTTGTATTTATTCTACAATCTCTTCTCAAGTGACCAAAATTGTTACAGTTGTAACACACCACATCCTCATTTCTAGGGACATTAGATTGATTCTTATTTTACCATCTCACGCAATCAATTGCCTTATGACCATAGTCATTACAAACTTAACAATATCCTTGGAAAGAATGATTATACCTGAATGAATGATCATGCCAAGGATGCGAAGATCTGAAGACATTTTTCCTTTCTCTATAAATACCTTTATATTGTCTTCTAGTGTCAATTTTATCCTTTGATGCGCAATACTATAACCAAGATCAACCTTCATTCTTGGTGTTTGCTTGACTATAAAATTCTTTCCATCTGAAGTAGTAAACACTGTTTCATGTTTAGATTTGTCTGCAGAGCTTTGTCCAACCTCATATCCCACTCCTGTAGGATCTTTAGAATGCTTTTGCCTGCCCAACATCTCATTCAATATATTAGTACTATGATCAAATTTCTGAATTTTACCAGATTGAGCCTTGATACTTTCAAGCTCTTTTCTTTAAGCAACCTCTTCTTCAAGTTTTAGACAAACAATCTTTTTAATCTCCAAATCAAAACTCACAACGTCTGCAATCCTCTTATATTCTTCAATTTCAATTTTCTGACTTATAATCATATCTTCCTTAAGAGTTAGTTCTTTTAACAAGGAATCATTATTTGAATATTTCTTTAAAGAATCAATCTCATTTTCTAGTTTATTACACAATTCATCCTTGTCTTTTAACTTGACTTCCAAACTCTTTTTTTGCTGAAGCTGTCTTGTTAAAAACTAGTTTTCTTTTCTAAGCTACTTAATAGTATCTAAGGCACATAGGAGTTCACCTTCCAAATCAACCTCACTTTCTGGTTCATCATATTCCTGTTCAGAGTTAACTTCACCCAAAGATTGATCTACTTTTTCACAAGTTTCTTGATCATTTAAATATTCATTAATGATCTCCTTGGACTTCTTTTCAAAACTATGAAGGTTTACACCTTCTTCACTCTTAGATGTTTCACAACTTATTTCAGTATCCAAAGATATCTCCTCTTGTAACTCACTATTCTGATTCATTTCAGTCAACTTGTCCCAAACTTCCTTAGCACTATTGTAATGAATGACTTTTGTAATGAGTTTATTTGGCAAGTTATTAAAAATAGCATTTATAGCTCTGGTAGTGAATTCAAGTGCTTTCTTCTCTTCAAGAGTGGAAGGAGATGTTGCAGATGTAGTACAACCCTTTTCAACTGCTACCCACACTTCAGATCCTAAAGAAAGTAAGTATGTTTCCATCCTATTTTTCCATATAATAAAGTTTGTTCCTTCGAACTGAGGAGTTCTAGATCTAGGATACTCTACCATTTCAGAGCTATTGTTTATGAACTCTTCCTCGTTATTCCTTATACTAGATTCAGGTTGAACATGATGAATAGCATTTTGCTGAGAACATCTTTTTCCTTTATTCCTTCTATTCTTTCCCATATTAACTAAAGTACTCCAAGAAACTAGGAATAATCCTAGGTGGTTTAGACCTATCAGAGGACCCTACACTCTGATACCAATTGTTGGAGTTATGGAAAGACATTGAGAGGGGGGGGTGAATCAGTGTCTAAACTTTTTCAACTTTGACCAAGATTTTTAATTCTGATTTCCTTTTCTTTCAACAATAGAGTAAAGTAATCACTTTTGAAAGCACAAAGATATGACAACATTAACCCAGTCTATTAGACAACTTATGAAAATATTATTTGAGTGAGATATCTTACATTTTCCAAAATAGTTATGGCTGAAATTGATTAACAATCAAAGCATGATGAGAGTGCAGGTGCAACTCATAAGACTGTGCAAATGATGATCAACATTATTGACTCACTTCTTAAACAATTGATTTGAATGCAGCTTTAAAGACAAGAAAGGTATTGAGATAACAAACACCTTTAGCAAATTATAACTATTCTTGAGCAATGAATCAAATGAGAACTTTTAAGTTTCCTTTTGAATTAGACTCTTCAGCAATGACTTGTGAAGATATTTGAACTAAATATTTGCAGATATGAAGGAAACATCATTCAAAAATGTTCAGATTGATAAAAATTATCGCAATCAAGAAACATTATGACATCAAAACAAATAGACCATAAGACAAAGGATTTTTTGAGTGGAAAACCCTCATGGGTTAGAAAAACCACTCCTAAACTACCTTACTGGCTTAATCTTCAAAAACCACTATTAACAATGCCTTATAGGCTAATTTCTGAGCACCAACTCAAGGAGCACCAACCCCTCATTTTGAAACACCAATTTCAAGGAGCAACAATACCTCAAATTATTTTCAAAACAATAATAATATCAGAGGATCTCTCTGTTTTCAAGTAAGCTCAAGAAACTCAACACTCTTATCTACCTAATACCCTAAGAATCCAACTCTTTGAATCCTTAAAATATTAAATAGAAAAGAATTACAACTCTGTTCTGCATCTTGTTTTCCAAATTTTGTATTACAAAGTTTTCCAATACATCTCTTGATACAACCAAAATAACTATGTCTCAGAATTACAACCAGAGATCTCATAGTGTTTATAACACTACTTTTTATACAATACTTTCAGTATGTCTGTCAAAAGAAAAATCTCCAAAGATTCGTTTATCAGAGGAAACTGAAACTCTCTTGCCATTTTAGGAATGTGTCAAAAAAGTAAATGTCTACAAGTGTAACGCCTTGAACAACAAGCTATAAATAAACTTTGACTGGTTTATAAATGCTTTAACAAGAATGAGTCACAAAGCTTCTTCAAATCTGCACTTATAATTGCAAAACCCAGAACTTTAAAAGCTATTGAAACTATTTTTAGAAACCCATAAGCTCAAACAAATATTTCTGAATACCCAAAAGGTTGAACCTTTAATTTCTGCGCTAAATCAAGAGATTTCAAAATGTAACTGATAGTTTCTCATCAAAACCATGACTGCCCAAAATAGAAAATCATAAACTCAAAGAATATTCTACCATGCAATTGTTCTAAGATTCGATGCCAACCAATGATGTCGGCTTGCAACTTTATTTAGAAATTCCTATGTCAGCCATAGTGTTTGAGTCTTCATTAATCATTTGCTGAGACAACCCCATAAGTATGCCGAAGGCAATTATAACGTTGTTTGTCACCCCGTGTTCTTTGTGTTTCGCTATGACCTTATCTGAGCTGTGTTTCCTTTTCCTCATTTTCTATCGCCGTGACCCAGTGATGTCGGGAAGACCTCTCGCAGACCACATTATGTTTCATCGAAAGCCCTTTTATCTCTTATGTGTCATTGTGACATTCTGCTGTAGGGGAGACATTTCGTAGATAATGCTTTGTTTTACCGAAAACCATCCTTTCATCCAGTACAAATAATGCTGCTGTAGGGGAGACATTTCGTAGATAATGCTTTGTGGTACCATAAGATAACCTAAGACTGCACAAAGCTCAAATTGATTAGTACCATATGATATTAGAATTCTGAATGTAAACTGTCCACTGAATGCCAAGACAAGTAAACCATATAGACAAAATTGTACCAAGATAAAGCATGAGAAACCAATCTGAAACTGTCAAAAAGTAGAATCAACTGAAGGGGATTTTGTCATCAAGGACAAACCATATGATCACAACTGAGAACCAACAATTAGTGTGTATGAATTCAATTATGAGAGCATTGTAACTGGGATGTTCTGTACAATGTTGATCAAGGAAATTATGCTGCTGTAAATTAACATTAGAAAGTGAAGTCTTTACTTTGTATGTAATTTTTTTTACTGTAATACAAAGAGGCTTTTCTTGGTGTGGTGGGTTTTTCTCCCGTAAGGGTTTTCCCACGTAAATATGGTGTCCAAATTGTGAATGTACATTTCTCTATTTCTGTTGTTTCTTTCATGAGTATCTTAATTGAACTGTAATTGAAAATTTTAAAGTCACTTATGCATTCTTCCCTGAGTTTTTGACATTAGTAGAGTTTGTTTCGAACCTAATCTTTCCTTACAAGTGTTATTAGAGCCTGGCCAGTTGTGTTATCCTTATGGGTACATTGGGTTTTTTTGTGTCAATTCTATTTAGTGGGAGTCTTGTAAAAGTTTGGTAATTCGAATTACAGATTAAGATGGCAAGCACGTCAAGAAAGATTGAAATTGAGAAACTAAATGGCAGTAATTTTGAGTTAAGGAAACTCAAAATGGAAGATCTGTTGGTTGATCGTGATCTTTGGCTTGCTGTGTCTAGAACGAAGCCTACAAGCATAAAGCAAGAGGATTGGGACCTTGTAGATTGAAAATCAAAGGGGCTGATAAGGCTCTGTTTAGTAGAATTTGTTCTTCTGAATGTTCATGAAGGAAAGACTTCATCTTCTTTGTGGAAAAGACTAGGGGCTATTTATTAGGGAAAGTCCTTGGTGAATAAGTTGTTCTTGAGGAAGAAGTTGTACTCTTTGAAAATGTAGGAAGGAGTGTCTATTACTGATCACTTGAATGCTTTCAACATGTTGATTGCTCAGTTAGCATCTGTGGGTGTGAAGATTGATGAGGAAGACTGTTGTATGATGTTATTATGTTCTTTTCCAGATTCTTGGGATCACTTGGTGATGGCTATTGGGAGTATGATATCCAATTTTAAGATGGAAGATGTTGTTGCTTCTTTGTTATTAGAAGAGATGAGAAGAAAATATTCTGAGATGGTGAAGGAGGCTCTTGCTATTAGAGGAAGATCAAAAGAAAAAGGCAAGAAGAAGGACAAGAAGTCCAAATCGAAATCAAAAGGGAGATCAAAGTCTCCTGGAAAGAAGTCCAAGGTGAAGTGTTGGAATTGTGGGCAACCTGGTCATGTCCAAAAGGATTGTAAAGAGGAGAAAAAGAAGTATTCTTCCGACAATGATTCTTCTCAGAGTGATGCAAACACTTTCATTACAGCCTTGGCTACACAGGCATCAGATGATGTTTGGTTGATTGATTTTGGAGCATCTTTCCACATGAAATCTCATAGAGACTGGTTCACTAAGTATGAAAAATACGATGGTGGAAGGGTGTATTTGGAAAGTGATTCATCTCTGGAAATAGTTGGCCATGGAAGAGTCAGAATTCAATTCCCTAATGGAAGAGTAAAGGGAATCAATGATGTAATGCATATACCAGGTTTGGCTCAAAATTTATTTTTTGTTAGTAAGCTGAATGATATTGGAGTGCAAGTCACATTCTCTGGAAATGGCTGCAAGATGACTAGAGGCTCAATGGTGCTAGCTAAGGGTGTTCGTATTGGTACCTTGTATAAGCTAGGTGCACATGCTGTGTAATGCAATAATGTCTCTATAAAGTCACAGAAAGCTACTCATGGAGAAAAAGAGGAAAAAGTTCCTGACAGTGAAAAATTTATGGAAGTTAAACTTCCAGCAAAAAAGACTATGCTCTGGCATCATAGGCTAGGCCACATCGGTGAAAAAGGTTTAAAAACCTTAAAGAATAAAAACCTGGTTGAAGGGCTTGATGATTGTAACCTTGAATTCGAGTTTTGTGAACATTATATAAATGGTAAATAACACTGTGTTTCATTTTACTCCAGTCCTCACAAATATTCTGATTTACTTGATTACATACATTATGATGTTTTTGGTCTAGTAAATGTTCCTTCTTTGTCTAAATCAATATTTTATGTATCGTTCATTGATGATTATTCAAGAAGGGCATTTGTTTATTTCTTAAAAATTAAAGCAGAAGTATTTAGTCATTTTAAGGAATTTAAAAACCTTGTGGAAAATCAGACTGGAAGAAAAATGTTTAAGGATTGACAATGGCGGTGAGTTTTGTTCTGATGAGTTTGAGAGGTATTGTAAAGATCATGGGATTAAAAGACATAAAACTACACCTTACACTACAAAAAAATGGAGTTGTAGAAAGGTTCAACAGGACAGTCATGGAAATAGAACAAAGGATGCTGAACAGTGCTAGCTTGGAGGAGAAGTTATGGGCTAAGGCAGTTGCAACAACATGTTACTTAATAAACCGTTCTACTAATTCTACTCTTGTTGAGAAAAAACCTTTGGAAGCATGGTATGGAAAGAAGCCCTCTTTGAGACATATTCGTGTCTGTGGCTATGAGGCATATGCATATGTTCCAAATGAAAAAAGATCTAAATTGGAAAACAAGGCTGTTAAATGTATTTTTATTGGTTATAGTGCTGGCATAAAAGGATACAAGCTTTGGAATCCTGATACAGAGAAGGTTCTATACAATAGAAGTGTTATTTTTCATGAGTTGAAGCCTTCTACTTTGGATCTGCACTCAGAGACTAAATCAAAAGATAAAAATGATGTAGTTGAAATTCCTCCGACACTAGATAAAGAGGAATTGAAAATTTAAAATGTACCTGAAACTAAGGAGAGCTCAAGTAGTTATGAGAGTTCTGAAGAAGAAGATCAACCTCAACCTCAACATGTGAGGTGGTCAACACGTGAAAGAAAGCAACCTGATAGGTATGGGTTTTCTTTGTTAGATTCTACTTGTGCTTATGCTTTAATTTCTAGCACTGATGAGCCTAGGATTGTGAAAGAGGCATTTAGAATGTCTGATTCAAACTCTTGGTTGGAAGCCATGAATGAAGAAATGGCATCATTAGAAAAGAATGATACTTGGAGTTTGGTGCCCTTGCCTGAAGGTAGAAAATTTGTTGGCTGCAAATAGGTATTTAAAAAGAAAATAGGTCTGGATGGCAGTGTGGAAAAGTATAAGGCAAGGTTGGTTGCGAAGGGGTATTCCTAGGTAGAGGGAATTGATTATGGAGATTTTTTTTCTCCTGTAGCTAAGCTGATGTCTATCAGATTTCTTTTGTCACTTGCAACAACATATGACTTGGAAATTGAACAGATGGATGTGAAGACATCATTTCTTCATGGTGACCTTGAAGAAGAAGTCTATATGTCCCAGCCAAAACACTTTATGGAAAAAGGTAGAGAAAAACTAGTTTGCAAGTTGAAAAATTCTCTGTATGGATTAAAACAATCTCTAGAATATGGTCCTAGAAGCTTGACAGTTTTGTTTTGTCATTGGGATTTGTAAGATCGAAATCTGATCATTGTGTATATTACAAAGCTAAAAGTGATCGTATTCTTATTATTGCTCTCTATGTTGATGATATGCTATTCATAGGCAATAGTAAGTTAATGATTTATGATCTAAAATATCAGCTTTCTGCAAAGTTCGAAATGAAAGATCTTGGTGCAACCAGGTATATTCTTGGAATGGAAATAACCAGGGACAAGAAAAGTAGAAAAATTTGGCTCAGTCAGAGTAAGTATATTAATACTATTCTGGAGAGATTTTGTATGAATGATTGCAAGCAGCTAGTTGTTCCATTTTTGTAGGGAACAGAGTTATTTGTTGAAGATTGTCCAAAATCTCCTACTGAGATAGAGGACATGACCAAAGTGCCTTATGCTAGTGTAGTTGGTAGTTTAATGTATGCAATGGTCTATACAAGGCCAGACATTTCCCAAGTAGTGGGAGTACTTAGTCGTTTTATGGAAAATCCTAGAAGGACACATTGGGATGCTGTGAAAAGGGTGTTTAAATATCTGAAGGGAACTTCAGAATATGCTTTGTCTTACCATGGAAATTTGGTTGAATCACAGAGGACTCTCAACATTCGAGGCTATGTGGAATTTTATTGGGAAGGGAACCTTGACAACAAAAGATCCACCAGTGGATATATTTTCATGATGAATGGTGGTGCAGTTAGTTGGATGAGTAAGCGGCAGGTTGTAGTCGCTTTGTCCACTATAGAGGCAGAATACATGGCAGCAACACACACCTGCAAAGAAGTAATCTAGTTAAAACATTTGTGTTCTAACATTGGGTTTGATGCAGGGATAATTACAATATACTATGACAGTCAGAGTGCTATTTGTTTGGCAAAAAATCCTACTTTCCATGCCAGGATGAAACATATTGATGTTTAGTATCATTTTGTATGAGATATGGTGGAGGATGGAAAGGTCTCTTTAGAAAAAGTGGATACTTTGGAAAATTTTGCAGATGCATTGACGAAGCCAGTGAGCACAGACAAGTTTAGGTGGTGTGCCATTTCGATGGGCCTTAGTGCCGATGAATTTCTGTAGTTTTGTTGTGCTCTGGAGGTGTCAATAAGATCTTTGTCAAGTGGGAGATTGTTGGAAAACATGCCTCAATTTTACTGGCATGTAAACTCCTGAAAGAGAAAAGTCGATGAGACCCTCTAGAAGTCTTACTGACCAGCAGCTGTATTCTAATCATTTGAAGTGCTCGGGTCCCCAAGACTTTGATTTTGTCTTGCTGACTGTTTGGTTCCTAGTGGTTATCGGGGAGACTCATGGCAACTGAAGTCATCGGGGAGAGGCATGAACATTCAGAATAACTCATCCCAACAGTGTATGTCTCACTGACGGTTATTCACAAGGATGTCATTGGGGAGACTCTTGGCTGACAGGTTTGCATTCGGTAAGAACTCTTGTCGATGGAGGTGGTCTCGCCAACAGGCTGGTGCATTTGATGACCTCTTAGCGATAGTGTTTCTCTCACTGACATAATTGTTTGTGAACTGCTGATGGATCTCCACGTGATGAACTTCAATGTAACCTCTTGCCGATGGTGTTTCTCTTGCTGACAGTTTAGCTTTCAGTATAAACTCTTGGCGATAACTTTTCTCTCGCCGACTATTTTGTGATCATTATGACCTCTTGGTGATAGTGAGGGTCTCGCTGATAGAGCTACATGAGTTGAACATCAGTGTGAAGTCTTAGCGATATAGTTTGTCTTGCCGATGGGTATGAACATTGGTATAACCTAAGGTTTTGTAAGACTCTTGGCGATAGCGGAACTCTTGCCAATAGATCTGCTCAAGATGGATTTGTGTTCGGTATGACCTCTTGCCGATAGCAATGGTCTAGCTGATGGTTCTGAAGTGGATATCAATATGATGTGTTAGCGATAGGGTGAGTCTGAGCGACAGTTTTGAACTTGATATGACTCTTGCTGATAGTGGTGACTCTGGGCGATAATGACAGTCGGGTGTTGTGGCATCGAGGAGACACGGCCTAGTGTCTCACCGACATGCGACACTTGAATTCCTTGACCGAATGTATATCCTACGTGGTCTATTTTGAGCCAATCAGAGAAGCAAAATGTGAACCGCTAGCATTTGGACTATTGTGACCATTCCTGTGAGGAAGATCAACAGACCATGAACAACATGAATATACTCAATAATTGATGATGATGATCGGTTCGGTGTGTGATTAGTGTGTATGAATTCAATTCTGAGAGCATTGTAACTAGGATGTTTTGTACAATGTTGATCAAGGAAATTATGTTGTTGTAAATTGACATCAGAAAGTGAAGTCTATACTCTGTATGTAATTTTGTTTACTGTAATACAAAGAGGCTTTTCTTGGTGTGGTGGGTTTTTCTCCCATAAGGGTTTTCCCACATAAATCTGGTGTCCAAATTGTGAATGTACATTTCTCTATTTCTGTTGTTTCTTTCATGAGTATCTTAATTGAACTGTAATTGAAAATTTTAAAGTCACCTCTGCATTCTTCCTTGAGTTTTTGACGTTAGGAGAGTTTGTTCCACACCTAATCTTTCCTTACAATTTGGTCATAAGGCTAGTGAATGTAAAAGACAGATGATGAATAGTTACAATAATGGTATGATGCCTCAATCTTTCCCTAGTTACTATTACACATGTAATGGGTTTGCGCATAAGAATTTTGAATGCAAATCTAAAATAGCAAGAAGTAAGTTTGCTCCACAACAAAGTGTCACATGTTACAAATGTAATAAACCAAGACACATAGCTAAGTTTTGTAGAGGAAAGAATGTGAAACATTTTTCTCCACAAAATAAGATTGATTTGGTTGAGGTAAATAAGGAGATGAACAAGATCTGGAAGAAAAAGGAAGAGAATGATGTGAATAATTAGCCTGTGCCAAATTTTAGTGTAGATGTTTTGTTTGAAACTAAATAGAAAGCATTAGCTTAGGGGGAGTTTTAACATAAAATTTTCTAGACACCTGCCAAAGATGACATGGTGATGTCTTCAGAATACTGGTAAATGTATAGGTTAGTTTTCTTGATCCATTGGTGAAATCTGCGGTGAGAAATCTCTTGATGCAGAGATTTGTGGAATAATTTGGAATCTTTGTGATGATATAGTGAAGGCTTGACAATATTGACCTAACTTTTCACTATTGCATTTAAAGTGTTTATACCTCATCTTAGGCCACAAATAAAGTGTGTATACTTCATTCTAAAAGGAATTTGTGTTTGAGCATTTGAAGAGGAGAGCAAAGAAAACATGATCTGAAGTGTTGAATGAAACCCTATTAGCAAAATTCCATGAGGTATTTATAATTTCTTGTAAAACCTAGCTCAAAGAAGTTCAAAATGTTTACTGCTTAGGTTAATGATGTGCTTGAGAAGCCGAGACCTAAATTTAAGAAGCATCTGTACAAATCAATGGAAACAGATAAAGAAGGGGTGTTCTTTAGGGTTCCTTCGAATGTGTTGCACATAAAAGATGTGTAAATTTACATTCATTCAAAGATGGATGAATATGATCACTTGGAATTGGAAAATTTTAGGGAAAAAGTGCTAACTTGAGATGATTTCAAGTTGAAACTAGAGTATGCTAGTTGCTTGAAAGATAAAAAGTTGGATGTGTGGATAGAATTTCCTAATTTCTATTTTGAGGATGAATGAGTGAAGTATGTTCTTAGCAAAATACATGGTAAATTCATGTGGTCGGACATACCACATATGATAACCAAAAAGGAAATTAGGGTTGTTACTAGTTTGAGCTCCACAAGACCTATCTTGATATTGAAGGTGGTAAAGAATGGGGTGGTGATGAAGCTTACTAAAGGTCCAAGTTTGACAAGTGTGCCCTAACAATGGACAATAATGAAGATCCGATGGTTAAATATGCTACAATGATTATTGGGTACAAGATGTTCTACACAAATAGAGAGAATTCTATCACTACCACCACAATTCACACAACTTATCAAATGAATAAAGAAGGAAAAGACTTTGATCTATGTGAGCTCCTAAGATTACAATTGTTGGAAAATTTATAGAAGACAAGGGAGTCAAAAATACCCTTTCCAGTATGGTACTCTTATCACTTTATTAATGTTTTAATTTCTCAATGAGTTTCTCGGAGTGAAGAATGTAGTATGGCAAGATAATATTCTTGTAACTATTGAAATTAGAGATCATTTGAGGAGATTTCTTGGTAAAGAGTCTTGTGATTCAATCTTTTGGGGATTGTTTAAACCTTTTCAATCTCGGATGCAAGAGAGAGAAATGATTCCAAATAAATTTTTGGATAAGTATAAGAGTGAATTAACATTATGGTTAGCACATATTACCACTACATGGAAACAATTGAACCCATAACTATCTAGGTTCTGGAGCTTCCTTATGAGGTAGTTGAGTCCAAGTGCATTGGTATTGTAGATATTGTGTTGAGAAAATCTAGAGATACAATAGTTGAAAGGTTTGGTACTTATGAAGAGAAATCAAGTAAAGAAAACCTGGACAAGAAAAAGAAGGATATTGAAGAAAATGTTGAAAAGATGAAAGTTGAGTTGGAAAGGGAGTTTGGTACCCTGAAGGACCCTACAGAGACATCCAAAGGTACTTCTGATCCTCCTTAGACTCCACAAAAATCAAGAAGGTCAGACAAGACCTGACTCTCCACACCTATTATTACAAATCCCTCCGAAATAAAACCAATAGGTGGTTCTAAGAAGATAAACACATCTAGCCTTCTTGAGCAACAAAAGGCTCCAAAGAGAAGAAAGAAATAAAAATAAACAAGAGTTAGGTATATCATTCCAAAAGAAGAAGAGGAAGAGGAAGACCATTAATTGGTTTGGAAAAGGAAATCAAAAGTCTCTCTAGAAGAGATTGGTACAAAAAATGGAAAAGAGAAAGAGAAGACCCCTATGGTCTGTGAACATAGTCCCATGAAGTTTGATGCATTATTTAATGTTATAGCAGAGTTTGGAATCTTGAAGGACATAGCTTAAATGTATCCAAAATGATGTAGATAAGGCAACATTTGAAGAGATCATTGTAAAATACATGGTGACATTTAATGTTGGCCTAGGTGAGATAAAGGATTGGTTGTTGGATGATCTAAAAGGTGTATTGAGTGCAAGAAGACAAGAGGCAATTGAAGAATATGAAAGATGAAAACTTTTTCCTTGAAGAAGATTGGTTCCTTATTATATCATGATGAAAGAGCTAAGTTGTCTCAGTTGAATTCCCAAGAGTTCAGGACAAAGCAAAGAGTAAATACTCTTATTGGTAAAGACAAGGATGATATAGAAAAGGTAAGGAGAAACATTGTAAATAGTTGAAAATATTCTTAAAGAATTGGGAGCCTCTCCGGATCATGAAGATCAATTGCAACAAGATACATCTCTCCCAACAAACAATGAGCTAGTCAATGAGCAACATGAGCAAGAAAAAATTCTAAAAGATAACACCTCTCTAGATTTGGAGATAACTATCGAGAAAAATAAATAGGATGAGCAAGGAGTCTTAGAGAAAACTAAAGCTCAAAAGGAACAAACTATGCCTCCTCTGAAAGTTGAGAAGATTGTAAGAGATTGTTCTAGTAGTGGAGAGAAGGAGAAGAATGATATGCAATAAGAAGAAAGCACTAAAGAAGGTTGTGAATCCTCTGGACCCTTCGGAGATTCATTCAAAGATCTTCCAGATATGCAATTGTAGTTCCAACCAATGGTGTCTACACAACTGTTACAAATTCCTATGCAACAAGGTCAAGTTGATATGGATATGATCTTTCCTCTCCATAAGTTGTAGCTTGGTGATTTATTTCATGCCTCTACAAGAGAGTAGATACTTCAAACTCACCAAAATATCATAGAGTTGGTTGATGAAGCTATCAAGGTGTTGCAAGAAGGCCTTCTCAGAGTATACATTGATACTTCTTTATAGGTGTACAACAATTGAAGTTGTTGCTAGATTATTTTAAGGGGTACTTTGCTGGTCTCTACCTGGTCTAGAAGAGAAGATTGAAAGAGAAGTAGAAAATAAGTTGAATAATAAGAGGCTAGATGATGCCTCAGATAAGTGTGCTACTGCACATACTAAGTTGCAAGGCAACTTGGAGGATGTTCAAAAGTGTTTGGAGGAAGCCAAACTATTGTTTCATTTTTTCTTGAAATGGCCAGTATCTACAAAAAGCATAAAGGATCAGATGGACTTAATTGAGTCTCAAATTTCTTAAGCCTCAGGTGTATATGATCCAATAAATGATGGGTATGGAGAAACTAGAGTGGTCATTGAAAATATACACGGTCAATTAGTTTTATTGCAATTAAAAAAAAGAGAAAATCATAATGCAATACCATCAACTCCGAGATAGGGTAAGTATATGGATTACATCCTTAATTTAAGTTTTTTCCAATGCAGAGAAAGTTGTGCAAAACTCAATAGTGCCTAGCTCTCTGGAAGAAGGAGAAGACCTCTATGCAAATCTTGAAAACCAGAGTTACATGCTTTCTTTTGCCAAGAAGGATTAGGAGGTAGCCAAGAAGGATTGTGAGACACACCTTGAAAAATTAAAGGCATCATATTAGGGTATATTACCCTCATCTAGTTAAGATGTATGCTTCTTTTTGAATTGTATAGACAATTTTAGATATCAATGTACACATGTGGAGTTAGTAGATGGTGTTGTAGTACAATTTTATATTTTTGGTGTTGGTTCATATTCCTTCGCTCCCTTCTCTTGATAGGTTTGTATGGAAGCCATCCTTTGCGGGTAACTTTTCTGTTGCTTTGGCCTTTCATCTCTCTGATTCCTTTGTTGGTCTGCCTCCCTTTTGGGATTTTGTTTGGTCCTCTAGATTGATTCCTAAGATCAATATTTTCTTTTGGCTCTTCTATCAAAAAAAAATTCTTACGACTGATAATCTAATTAAAAGAGGCTTTGTTATGCCAAATAGATGCTTTCTCTATGAAGAGGAAGCAAAGAATACTTGTCATTTGTTGATTGGATGCAGATATGTTGGTGTGATATGGAATCATGTGCTCTCGCTCTGGAATCTTTCGTTGGGTGTTTCTTAGCTCTGTCAAAGATTTATGGTTTCAATGGGTTGGCCCCTCTTCTAATCCGGCTTTACAGATTTTGTGGTCTCTCACTCTGCCTCATTTGATTTGGAGGGTGTAGTTGGAATGTAACAACAAATTTTTTACAAATTTTGCTCTTCTTGCTTTAGTTGTTGCCTATAAGATTTGTGTGGGAATTAAGGAAAAATTTCTATCTAGGATCTCCTTTCATGCTGATTGAAAGATTAATCTCAGTCCCTATGATATCTCTATTGCTTAAAAGTGGAAGTTTCCCTGTGATATATCTCTCCTGATCTCTAAAGGGAAATACTCAAGAGATGATGTTGCTTGGAAGGCGCCTCCGGATGGTTGGGTTAAGATCAATTTTCATGGCACGACTAAAGGAAATCTGAGACTTGCTGGATGTGGGGGAGTGATTAGAAATTCTAATGGTAGGCTCGTCTCTATTGTGGCGCTTCCCTTGGGAATCCAAACAAACCATTACGCGGAGGCGGCTACAGCCTATCATGGTCTCAAGTTGGCTCAAAGCAAAGGGTTTAGGAAGGTCTAGTTGGAGGGTGACTCTCTGAACATTATTAACAATTTGAAGAATGCCTCACCTCTGTCTTGGACTATTGAGGCCTTGGTCAGGGATTCTATTGATATTATCAATTCCTTTGATAATGTTTATATCTCCCATATTTTGTGAGAGGGAAATATGTTAGCTGATTTCTTAGCTAACTTTGGTGTTAGAGATAGCAAGGAGTGGGATTTGGACGATCCTATTCCTATAGAGGCAATGAATATAATTAATAATGAATGCTAATCTAATGTCATTCTTATTGTTCATTAAGGGCTTCTTGTCCTACTCACATGGTTGAATGTCATGAATGAGGATGTTAAAGTTATGATTTTGAAGGACAACTTTCACAAGGCGCAAAGTTCAAATTCATTATTTCATTTGTATCGTGTGGTTGGCTTCGCATGGATTGTGGGTGTTAGTCACCTAAGTTTTAGAGTCTTCTACTGGGTATTCCTATTCTAGGTGGTATTGATTTTGTTTTCCTGAGCTTTTTGCTATGTGCTTGGTATCTGTTTGTTGCGTCTTCTGTGATGGGTGGGGAAAAAAACCACGTTGAGCCTAAGTCTTGTGTTACTGATAAGCAAAGGAAGGAGGTGTGGGAGATTTTAGAGAAGGGTGGTTTAACTCCATATATGGAAAGACTGCATGGTAACAGTCCCCAGGTCAAAGTTTTGGTTGCTGAAGGGTGGAATGAGAGAACCTTGAATTTGGGTGGTAGGGAAATTGTGGTTGATGAATAATTTATAACCCAAATTACAGGCTTGGCCATTCAGGGTATGAAGGTGTTCAGAGACAAAAAATAATCATAGGCTACGATGTCTATTTTCTTTAAAGGGAAGGAGGTTGCTGATTTGAAGCTGGTGAAGTGTGGTGGGTATCAGAGGAGCTCTCTGAAAGCACTATGACATGACGTTGTTGAAGAAATTATGAGGTATGTTACCTTGGAAGGAAGGTATACGATGATTAACACTTACCATTTCCTTTTTCTTAACCATTTTTGGCATAAGAAATGGGTGTCCTTTCCCTACTATTTGTTGATGTCACTTGACTCAAGGATTAAAGATCAGAGGAAAAAACCCAAAAACCCTATCTTGCATGCGGGGTTAGTTCTCCTGATATATGAACATGTCAAAGCTCATGAGGTGCAAAAAACTCTAGTGTCTCTGAAGGAAAATACTGCTAAACCTAGGGAGGATTATGAGATGGACTTGGGAGAGGAAAGGGTTAGTAAGAAGCATAAGAAGAGGAGGCTTATTTTGAATGAAGATTTTGAATCTGATAGGGATGACGATGTTGATTATGTCCCAGATTCGTATGCCACTTTTGAGGAGGGCCCTAGTTCCCCTATTTCGAGTAAGATTGGGAAAAGGAAGCGAAATGATAAGGCAGGCTATACGACATGAAGTGATGAGGTGGTGGTGAATGTTGTTTCTAAGGGGGGTAAGGACAAAATCAAAATTTATGAGGAAGCTTCCTCTCCTCCTCTAGTGACTAGATATGTGCAGGGGCTTGTGGAGGGGAGCTGGAAAGGGAAGGTGTTGTCTGCTGGCTTACTCCTGGAGAAGGGTTTCCCTCTCTCCCTGGCTAGCTGTATCTATGGTGAGGCTTCACCAGGTGCTAACATGGGGTTGTAGAAGTAATAAAAGGAAAGAGTTGTGGGGGGTGGTCATGTTGTGTGATCTAGTAAAGCGGATGCAGATAGGATAATGAAAAGGAAGGCTATTGCGGAGGAAATCACCTGCTCCATTTGCAAGATGAAGACTCCTATCCCCACTGGTAAAGGTAAGGAAATTTTTGTTGAAAAGGTACATGTTAGTTCTTCTAATGAGGATGCTGTTGTGGGGAAATACATTGAGAACTTTGACAAGGAGGAATTGTTTGATGTGTTGGGCTCGGCCCGTGACAGTGCGAATGTGTTGTTTAAACTTTTTAAGTGGTTCTTTCATGAGATTAATAGGACCAATGTTAGAATTAGAGGTGTTGCTAGTAAGGCTAAGGATCTTTTTGTCCAAAGAAAAATTGATAATCTCATGGATTCTCTTAATATTGTGGATAATACTATGGCAGAGGAAACTATTAATTTGAAACAAAATTTGGAAGGTAGAATGTTATCCCTTGAGGATAAATTTGATAAGATGTGGAATGTTGTGATGAAGGGCGGAGATGCCTCTAAGGTCTTGGCTATCTCAAACTCTTCCAAGGTGATCTCCCCTATGACTGCTATGAAAAAAGAGAAAGGAGAACGTGTTTGCTGATGATACTGTTGTTGGGGGTAAGCTGATGGCTGTGGAGTGTGCTGGTGAGAAAGGTGCTAGTAAAGGTAGTGTTTTGAGTGGTGAGGTTAAAAATGGTGGGTCGAGGGCGAGAACTAGAAATAGAATGAAAGCTCAAGCCGGGGCCTCAGGTATTGAGGTGTCTGATATAGTGGATAATGTGTAGAAGTTGGTTGCTAGTGAAATGGAAGCTGTGGAGACTCTAAAAAATATGTAGTGCTACTGGTTGGTTTCCTTCTTTTTGGCTGTTGGTTGGCTATCATCAAGCTGATTGTTGTTTAATGTTGTTATCTTTTTTTATCAGCTACTTTTTGTTGTAAAGGGTTCAGGCCCCTTCAAAACCCATTTTTTTACCTCCAATCAAAACATAGAAAGGGGGAGCTATTCTCATGTAGATAGATTAGTAAGGGGATGAAATGCAAATTTACTACCCTTTGCTCTTGATGTCAAAGGGGGAGTGAAGTAGAGAAGTGTGATGCCATCAATGACAAAGGGGGAGATTGTTGGCAACATAAGCATGATGATGTATGGTGTTTTCATTGATGGCAACCCATTGTAGAAGTGATGGTATATCGATATTATATAGTCTAAAGAAGATCAAGTGTTTCTTGGGGAAGTTGGCTAAGTCCTAGACTAAGATAGTGATGTAACAATGCATCAATTTTGTGGTTTGTATTGCTCTGCAATGCATTATACTATCATGTGGTTTTGAAGTGATAATGGTACATGTTGAATGAGTCTATATCCAATTTTTTTGGTGTTTTATGTATTCCACAATAGAAGATATTGATGATAGAGTATTGGACTACATAGAGACATAGTTACAATTGTGGAGTTCATGTTGGAATTTTGTGCATTCCATCATGGATGATCATTGTACTTTGTGGATTTCAGAAGTGTTTGAAGATGTTAGATGTGTTTGCACTCTGATTGCCAAGTGGTTTGGGGGTCCACGTGTAAAGTTTTGGGATGAACAGTTGGTTCATTCAATTTTTGCCTTACCAATTTTGTTGGGTGGTGCTAACCTAAGGGTTTTAGGGTTGTGTGAGATTGAATTGTGTATGGAGTGAAGTTATAGGAGTATCTATAGGTCATGTCAACCTATCTTGGTGAAGAACACGCTTCAGTTACTTTTGCAAGGTATGCATAATGGAGTTTTGAGTTGACAGGTTATGATGTCACATGTTTCATCTAATTAGGCTGACCTAATTGATGATGTAATTATTTGTGAAATATATACATATATAGAAGGAAAATTTAGTGTGTGTTGGATTAGAGATGGACGTGAAGTGCGAAATATGATAGTGGTGATCTTGTGATAGTGAAGAATGAAGTGTGTAAAGTTAGTTTTCTGAGCTGAACGTGGAACTCTATCT
Source organism: Sequoia sempervirens (assembly GCA_007258455.2). Classification (NCBI taxonomy): domain Eukaryota; kingdom Viridiplantae; phylum Streptophyta; class Pinopsida; order Cupressales; family Cupressaceae; genus Sequoia; species Sequoia sempervirens. Next base: position 329,381,558 of record VDFB02047230.1, on the reverse strand, counting down.
TCAACATATAGCAGATGCATTGTAAGCAATTCAAATTCTAGCAATGAGCCATCCTTTCGTATATCTTTTGTAATTTTGGAAGAAGTGATATTCCTTGGGCAATGAGCCCTCCTATTTTTTGGATAGTGATTCCTCTGGGGGTAGTGAGCCTCCTATAATCTATTGTAACTGATTATGATATATTGTGAGCTAATCCCCACCATTATTTTTCCCTTTTAGAGGTTTTCCACGTAAATTTGGTGTTCTTATGTTGAGTGTTGTGGTGCATGCTTTAATTGTTCCTTTCCATTTCTACAAGTTTAATGAGATGCTTTGAATGCAATTTTAAGTTAATAATATTTAGGGAATACTAATTCACCACCCTCTCAATATTCCAGGTGTTCAATTGTTACTGATATACAGTGGTAGTACATTTTACTCAAAATGGAAAATAACGGATATATTAGGAATGAGTGCTCATTTTAAAATGGGTTCCCATTCCTAAAAATTAAAATCACAACCCATGATTTTTCTTTGAATCAAGTATGTGGTCATGGAGTCAACTCTAGAAACCTAGAATTGACTAATTTTAAATTCAAACTAAAAACAAATAAATTTGACTTGACTCTTGTCAAATCTTTTCTCTCCAAGGACTAACTAAACATAAATTTATGATTAATTATTGTATTTGTATTAAAGGCATTCAATGCATACATTTTAACCATCCATGATTTAAGAATTAAGAGCTATATATTCACATACCATTTGTATTCCACAAATCAATTGGAGGACTAAAAGGAATATATAGATTTGCATGAACACTCTTAGGAGCATATGCATGTCTAGAGAGGGTTTTTTTTTTTTTTAATCTTGTGTACACATTTTCATTGGTTGACTGAGGAGAACATGTCCCTTTGTGACACAACGATAGCCTCACCAAGATATTTATAAATACCATCAACTCTTAGACTTCAAAACAAGCTAACATGAATTAGGCTAGCACACAAGTAACCTTTTGCTAATCACTAGATTGAGTCCACAACTAAAGACCAAGATTCAACTCCAATCCATAGACTTTGATATTAATGCAAACATAGATAGATATCCCTTGTTTCAAATCTCAAGGCATATCAATTATAGAACTACATTAAGCTTTGGGCATTCTTCAATCATAATGGTAAATACCACTAACTTATGCATTTTTTTCAAATATAACTATTCCAAATTACTAAGTTATTTTAGATTAATTGTACTTATGTGTATGCATCTTATTAGATTAGTTTAGACTAAGCAAAATAAATTATTTATTTATTTATAATTATTTATAATAAATTATGGATGTTGACAACATTTAACATGGAATTTATATCAATTAAACAAAAGATTAGAAAATATTATCTCATAAAAAATGCTTTATAAATCTAAAATTATAGATAGTAGTTATTAGTATAATACATATTTATATTTAATTAGGGATGTTGAGAATATTTCATAGTAATTTAAAAAAAATAGAAAAACTTAAATAATGATTTTTAAAAATTAACTAATAATAAATATTTTAGACACGTGTCATGCCTTGTAGTATAAAAATAGAAAAAAATGTAACAATTGATTTAATGGTTAATGTTATAGAATCACTAATACATTGAATTAAAAAATATTATAGTTTTTTTTAATACAAGAGGGGTGTCCCCGCGGCCCAGCCCAGTGGCGAGTTGGGGAGAGACTAGTCCCCTACGGGTGAGATCCGCCACCCGCAAAAAGTCCCACCTCTTAAATGCAAGAACAGAGTCAAACCCGATAAAAAATATTATAGTTAATATTTTTTAAATATATGCATAAGCTCCAATAATAACAATTCTTTTAACTAGTAAGATTTCACAAATAAATATTTTTGTCATTCTTCATTAAACATATGCATTGAATTTTGGAAAATAAATAATTGACATTATTTTTTTAAAATACTTTAATTCATCAAGAGGTATCGTTGTTATAATTGCTTAAAATCTTACAAGTATTAATTTTTATAATCTATCATTGGACATGAAAAAAATTGTAAAGGAATAAATATAAGGATAGAAGAGCTTAGCTCTAAAATTGATGATTGATAGACAATGTTGATGTTCTAGATTAATATTTCACTACCATAAAACTATGTCTCAATCTCATGACTATTTTAGAGTATAAATTGGCACAAGAAAATGCTATTAATCAATTATGAGTGATATTGGGTACAATGTTGATTGCCACAAATGTAATATGACATGTGAAATTAATTTTTGATGCATTGGATTGATGTCAAAAATTATATGCTTGAATAATTGCTCACCTTTGCCTTTCAAATATTTGAATTTGTCATGTTGATGTCTAGATACACCATTGAGAAGATTGCTCACTTGATATGTGATTGTATACTCCTGGGCCAAACCCCTTGGTAAGTTAGATTAACGGCAATGAGAAAGATCAAAGGAAACATTCACAACATATGAATGAACTATACAATGATGACATAAATTTAATTGTTTTATTGCTCTTTAGAAATCAAAGTGTGATCTAATTTTTCTCCTTGAATCACTTATGAAATTAAGTATACATTGAATGTTTTCAAATACTGTGACATAACAACATGGTGCATAAATATGTGCAAGGTTGGCTCACAATGGCTCATAGAATGGGGCACAAGATATATAATTTGAATTTAAAAATCATTATCATACTCCTTTGAATCAAACATGGTCAATTCCACATTACTCAAAAATGATCTAGAGGGATAAAGTGGTGATCTCAAAGTAAGAAACAAATGTATAGAAGTGAATGCAAATGGAGGTAAAATAAGAATGGTTAAGGATTGGATTGTGAACCAAACCTAACACAAAACTTTAACACCTGTCAATACATATGCATTAAAACGTTCCCATCAAGATAAGCTCAAAACTAAATGAAAAATGATATAGGTATGCTAATTTCACCATTACACAAATCAATGATACATTAGATATCAAAGTCACAAGATAAATTTAATTTTTCACTTGAATAATACATGAAAGAAAACAAAAAAAAGATCGACAAGTTAGGACAAGTTAGCGTCACAATAAGGATGAGTCTTATGGAGGAGCTTTGAGATCTGTTTTTAAGATCTCATGAGATTTCTAAGATAAATTGAAATCATGTTCATGAAAATAGGAGTCGCTACTTTTTAGTTCTCAATTTCTAGCACATGCCTTTAGTGTGGGGCTGAAAGTTTCAAAGATTTTTTTGCCACATGTAATGCACGTACAATTTCTAATCTGTGACCAACACAAGTTGATTTGGAGTGTTGGGAAGAAACGACTGGAGCATTTAATCCCTAGAGAAGATGGGGGAAAAGAAGCTGTTTAAAATTCTAGTGGAGAGGCATGATTGGAAGAAGAGAAGATTTTGCTGTACATCTCCAGCTCTAATACACATTGTTTATGTGTTTCTTCAGGGTGTGTGCTGTTGGCAATGCCATGCTGGGTTCTTTGTAATGTGGATCAGGCTTACTACTTATTGCTACAGGCTCTAGTTACTTAGCTGATTTTTGACAGCATTGTTGTTGGTTGTATTTTGGACCGTGTTATTGTTATTTTTTTAGGCAACAAGTTGTTGTTGCAAGCTTTCATAACAGCAGCTTTTGTAACTTGTCGTTTTCTAACAACATTACTGTTGGTTTTCTGAAACTGCTATCTTGCTGATTTATAACAGCATTTATGCTATTATTCTGATGTAATTTTTGTATGCTGATTATTAATTTTTATTAATAAAATTCTTCTTCCAATAAAAAAACACATTAACTATTGCCAAAAAAAATTCGATTCAACTAAATTTTTTAACATCAATTGTTGTAAGAAAATAAATCACTAGATGAGCAGCTTCCTAAAATTTCTAACTTTAAAGTTTTAAACTTTCTCATCAGTGTAAATTTATGGGACCACACTACACTTAGAAAATGCTCCTAAAATTTTTCTAACAGTACAGCTAAAATATTTTTAGAAACCTCCTTCCATGGGACCATAGCCTAACTGATACAATACAGAAGAACCGAGAGTCAAATTATCTCTTTAGAATCGGGAATGAGAAAGTTGCTCTCACAAACAAAAAAGCACACCTCTTTTTAAGCCCTGTTGAAGTTAGCTTCCTGTCTTCCATTGCCCACAGAATTAATGAAATCTATGCCATAGGCGGTGGCAGACATATTGATTACAGGAGCTGAATGAAACCCCTTGCTTTGGACATTAAATCTCAATGGCTTTCTTTTGTAACTTGTCTCCAGTGATCCTAAAGGGACAGAACCGTCTTCTTCATTCATAACCTTTAACTCTTTTTTGTTTACCCAAGAATGCGCTCCTCCGATTCCTGTCGTATTCCCGCTTCTAATGAACAAGAGCTCTTGAAGAACCTCCTTCATGGAGGGTCGCCTGTTCACATCCTCATTTAGACAAGCTTCTGCTAAATTAGCCACACTTGTCATGGACTCCATCTGATCCTTGTCCACCAGCCGAGTATCAAATAATTCAGCAACGAGACCCTGGCCTTTCCTAGACAGGAATAAGTCTGCCAAGATGCGTTCCTCTTTTGCTCTGTCTACAGACATAGCCTTCATGCTGGTTAAGAGCTCCACCATCACAACCCCAAAGCTGTAAACGTCTGTTTTGTTTGTGAGCTGAACAGTCTTGTAATATTGTGGATCTACATACCCCAATGTTCCCTTCACACCGGTAGTCAGATGGGTATTGCCCGTTGGCATTAGACGGGACAATCCAAAATCTGATAGCTTGACAGAATATGTGGGCTCAAGTAAAATGTTTGCAGACTTGATATCTCTATGTACAATTGGAACCGAAGCAAAAGAATGCAGATAAGCCACTGCTTCTGCTGTCTCTATTGTGATCTGTAATCTCGTACTCCATGTCAAGAATGTGATACCATCCTGTCCATGGAGATGATCAAATAGTGTGCCATTGGAGACATATTCGTAGACCAGTAATGGAATTCGAGTTTCCAAGCAGCAGCCCAAGAGTTTTACAATGTTTCTGTGATCAATCTGAGATAGAATTATGACTTCATTGATGAATTGATTGATCTGTTCCTCGTCAACATCTTTGCATTTTTTTATAGCCACTAACCTGCCTTCTGCTAGTTTGCCCTGGTAAACATTCCCAAAACCTCCAACTCCCACCTTGAGATCTTCAGAGAAATTGTTGGTTGCCTTTACAAGCTCTGCTTCTGAGAATATAGTGGCTTTCCTCCGCCCTCTGTCTGAGGAGATGTATTCCTGCAGAAGAAGGCCTTTGTTTTGCAGAAAATACTTTCTTCTCAGGATCACCTGTTTCCTTTTCTTCACTACCCAAAACATGGCCCCTGCAATCAGTGGTCCTCCTACCAAGGACGTAAGGATTCCTGCTTTACACAATAGCAATATTCATGACCCACCGTTGAAGAGTTTTAGAAACTTATTTAGATAGCTATAATGCAACTTCTACATAATTTTTTTTTAAGAAAATACCTATAAGCAGGGGGGCCAGTATGCTGTCGTCTGTGCAACTGGTCTTACCATCGCCTTTTCCCTTTGCGCATAAGCAAGTATAAGAACCATTCATATTCACACACCTTCCCACCGGCGGTGGAATGCATTTGCTTGCTTGCGAAACATCGCATTCATTTATATCTGCAGGGTTCCATTTCAAGTAACAAATTTACATTAGCCTGTAAATGAAAACTGAAAAAGAACAAACCCATACCCAGTGTTACTAGCTTTGAAATAAAATCAGAAGCCTAAACCTGGTGATTATCTACTACCAATTCATTCCCCAGTTAATGAGATTGCACGCTCTTTCATATTTTATTTTATTCGATAAACTCCCTCATTTTATCACATTCTGTTCAGATACCCCAATAAGAATTTAGGAGCATCTATTCCTTGGTTTTACACCATAAGTCTTGTCGGTCGGAATTAAGCTGCACCAAGCATATTGGATTCAATATTTTACCCATTTGGAATTACAATTTCTCTTACCATTTAAGCAGGTCTCAGTCGAGATGAATTAATTATTTTTGTTTGTGAAATGCAATAAATGAAATTCTTTAGTGGTTCAAATCCATTAGAGAAGAAATTGAAGCAGCAAGAAGAGTAGACAGAAGGGTTGTTCATAGATTTGACTATTAAGTAGGTGAGACTCAGGTCTCAAACTATAATCCATGTTGGATATAATATGGATACCCCAATTCTAGGTTAGGCTGTGCAGAAACTCTTCAATAGAGTATATACTACTCTCAGGAGGCAGGGGATCCCAGTGACTAGGGGTACTCCTAATTGTAGTAAACCGATAGGAACTATTTTAGAATTCAGATAATCAATGTTTCTTAGGACGCCCCTCGTGAAATTTAGCTGTGGAGAAAATCTTCAATATGCTCAACTTCCTGGATGCATGGGATCTAACGACTAGAGGTACACCTAGTTGCACTTAATGGTGAGGAACTACTATAGCTATTCCATTTACCTGTGGAGAAACTCTTCAACAGATGATATACCACTCCCAGGAGGCATGAGATCCCAGTGACCAGAGGTACACTTGATTGTACTAAGAGATAACCACTTCAGCCCTGCGAAGGTGAAATGCCCAATGATTCTAGGTGTGCTCGGCTAGATGGCAACCATATTGTCTGTTACTGTGCGTATGGCTAGATGGCAACCCTATTGTCTGTTGTTATAACCATCTTCAGAGGCGAAGTTGCAAGTTATTTACAATTTAAATGTTATTGGTATTAGTTTTTCAGAGTTCATCTTGAAATAATAAGATTGTTTTTGCATTTGCTCTGTATGACGTTTCAGATGACTTTTCTCTTTTTGATGATAAACCACTGGAATAAAAAAAATGTACATAACAGATCCATAAATAATCTTATTAATTAAGATGCTGTCCAGAAATAATCTTATTGTTTATTCTTATTTGAGATTGTGGATAAGTTCTGAATTGAAAGCATCTTTAGTTATTTGGAAACAAACTTCTTTCAAGTTGCCTGAAGTGTCACTGTAATGTTGTAAACAAATTATATGTCCTAATCAAATGAATGAAGAAAACAACCCAAAATTGGTACGAAGTTTAGTACCATACCAGTGCAGTGGACACCTTCCTGGTAACCGTCACCCTCATACCCCTCGTCACATCTGCACACCTTGTAACCGGGCATCCCAGTAACATCAAGGCAATGGGCATTCCTTGAGCAGGTAAGATTACCCATTTGTTTTGCAGAGGAACAACTATCAGCTTTAATGCCCCAATTGATCGTGAGACCATACGTACCAGCCCCAAGTCTTCCTTTATCAGGAGCCTGAATGGTGAAGGTCGTGGGGTCGAGTATGGTAGAGAACACACATTCTCCAGACGGCAGCTGCTCATACGGCTGCACCGAAATATTAACTCTTCCCCAATTCTCTATCAAGGTAATTTGGCAGCAACCAAACCCATTACAGTAGTCTGGCTGGTAGATTTTCAAACAAGAAGTCGCGCACATTCCTCCAACCATTTTGTAGCTTGATTGAAGGGTAGTAGGAAAGAAGGATCCGTTGGCGTAACAGCCAACCGAGGCAAACACATTGGATCCCGATATCGTGAAGGGTCCCTCCCTCGGAAGTGAAAAGAATTGGTGTGCAGTCTGCGAGACGTTGCAACTGATTGCCTTCAGATGAGTAACATTGATTAGCAGAGAGTTGTATGAGATACTTAAGACCTGGTATTCGCCTGTAGGTGTGGAAATAAATGGGATGCTCCCCTCTGCGAATGTGGAGTTCTGTTTGCATACAAGAGAGAAGTTGGAGTCCCCACAATTCGATCCCTGGATGTTGAAGGGGTAATTTATCTTGAGATACCCGCATGTCTGTGGATAGCTGCAACCATTACCTCCTCTTACGACACTCAACCAGCTTGTCATACACAGGGCGGTAATAATCACCAGAAACTCGGCCATTCCTTTCTCTCCGGGACCCTGGACGTGCCAGATATTTATTTTAAGAATTGCTTAAATAATTTAAAATTGTGTCAATCTTTCTTTCTGAAATTTTAAATCTAAAGACACTGTTGGTCGGTGTTGATGAGCCAACCAATACATTAGAAAATATAAAGTTAAAGTTATGAACATTAAGATAACTCCCTCACGTGTATCTAACTCACTCATGTCATAGCCCAGGTTTTGGACAAGAGACAAATGTATACCTTTAACAATTCATGTATATTTAAACCTACGTTATTCATTACCATATACATTTCTCATTAACTTTTAATTTTTTATATGCATTCTAGTTCTTCTTTTTACAGATTGAGTAAAGCAAAAGAATGGATACAAAATAAAAGGCTGTCAAAATAAAATAACATAATACATTCAGCCATCTTCGAATGTCCAAGGCATGAGCAAAACAAGAACAACTTTAAGGAGCTCAATACAAAACAATCTCAAATTTCGAATTTTAACATTTGTTATAACTGATTAGAACATACAATATCATTTTTATGGAGCTGTAATAACTGAAATTTAATCTTGTTCACATGCTTGTTGATCTTAGCGTGTTCTTTGGGACCCTCCTACAGCTGTGAGCACAAAAAAACAGTTTGAAATATGATATTAGAGTAAAATCTTAGCATTTCTATTGCCTAGTGACTATTATGGTTTGAAAACATAGCCAAACATCTACGTTTCCATATGTTAAAAACAATAATTTGCCTCAAGGAATCAACCACAACATTATTTTGAAGGCCTAAGCCCAAAACAACTTCTTTCCAACATAAAGCATGACCAAAAATAGCAAGTAGAAAATCTCTCATCTCAATAGTAGTTAAAGAACCATATAACTGATCTCTGGTATATTGGTTGAAATTTGTAAATTCCTCAATAGCAAAAACTTTATGACTATAAGATTTAGGAAGAGTTATGAGAATTTTTTTACCACTTCTGGTTCTTTGAGTTTTCCACCAAGACCTCTAATGAAATTGACAACTTCTACCCTTTGCAAATAGCTTGTAATATTTTCATCTTCAGACATCTGCAGGTTCTCAAACATAATCTTCAGATTTTGCATCTTAGCTTGTTTGACCTTATCATCTCCTTCATAAATGTCTTCTAATTTTACCCAAATTTCTCTAGTAGTTTTCAAATTCATAACTTTCACTAATTTAGAATTAACAAGACCATTTAAGAGAGCATATTGTAGGATACCCATTGTCCTACTCAATAAATTTGAATAAACTATGTTGCTAATCACATAGAAATAAAATTTTTCTTTTCAACAAGAAGATAATGTGCATAATATTCTATCTTTCTCATTTCATTTCATCAAAATATTACAATCATTTCAAAGTATTGATTTCATTCTCAAGATAACATAGCACATTTTTAAAAACTTCCATAGAATCCAGTACAAAGATACATACATAACTTCCATGAACTTTACTTGCAATAGATATATGAATTGGTCTAGATGTCCCCGCATTGATGCATACTTTCTATATGTCTCCATTCTTTGGTGCATACATTCTAGTCGTCCCCAATACTAGTGCATACATTTTTAAACCTCAACCACCAATTGATGAGAAGAAGCATCACTCAAGCACTTTTTTGCCAATCATGAACTTTAATGTGGTCTCTCGCACATCTACCACTTATGGTAAGATGGCCCTCCCTTCGATGAAGAGATTGGTGTGGTAACCCCATAGCAATAGCCTTCCTGAGCTTAGTATTGTGTTCTACATACTTAGACTTCAATATAATGGCTACTACCTATCTGTATGACAATTCCTAGCACTAGTATGCTATATTGGATCACAGTGAACTGATAGTGTAACAAGTGGTAAATTACACTACTTTGGCCAAAGTTTCATATATAAAAGTGTCATCTCTTCACCCACTACCCTTAGCTCAATTTGGATTTTGACCATTCATATTCAATGCATAGGAAGCTCCTTCCATTGGGTAATCTTTAACCCCAGGAACAACCTATTCTCCTTTCATGAAATTTCTACTAAGTAATTCCTATGCATAAGCTATCCCCTTCATTGGATAATCTAATCCCATGAATATCCTATGGACTCTTCATGGCTCTAATCTTACGATTAACTTCCTAAATTTCATAATCTAAAGTATAGCTACATTTAAGCTTCATCTTATCATGGAATAAATACTCATCAATAAATGACTCCATTAAGGATTATATCACAACAATAAATGGTTCTCATCAAAAGAATAATCTCATGAATGTACAATCTCATCATTAAATGACCTCAATCAAAGTATAATCACATCAATAAAATACTCTATTCAAGGGTGTAATCTCATCAATAAAAGTTTATTCAAAAAGTAGATTTTCGTCAATAAAATGACTTCACTTCAAGAATGTAAAACATCCAATCAAGTAACAATCCCAACTCAATAGGGTAATCCACCTATGGCTCCAACCAAATAGTAATTCACAAACTCAAGTGATCAACTTTAATCACATAGGTTACTCTCAACCTTGTTTTATCTTGATCCTAAGATAAAATCAACAATCAACGATCAATCCAATCATATAGGTTAATCTCAACCTATGTGCTTCAAACAAAGACCAAATAAACAACCCAACCAAGCAGGTTAATCTCAACATAGGGTTTCAATCAATAATCAAGTAAACTTCTTGACCCAAATAGGTTATTCTCAACCTAGTGTTTCAATCAAAAGTAAAGTGATGATTAGGTGATCATTTAAGTATAGGTTAACAATATGTCATCACATCCTATCATACCTTTCATACCAACACTATTGTTGTATTGTTAAACCTTATCATCCCAAGGTTTCCTAGCATTATAAGCTAATAGTGTCAAGTCACCTCATGACATCGATACATTTCACGTTCTTTATATGTGTATTGTAGACTATCTAGTGTATAATCTAAATAAAAACATCATCATCTAAATTCCCATATAGGGCATGTAAACTTGTATTAATATAACAGATAGGTTTCTTAAGCGAGTAACAAACAAGACCATGCAAGTATAACAAGCATCACATATACTCAAAATTATTCCTTTCAACATAGTAATCAAAACTATTTAACCTTTCCTACATAAAAGACAAAGGTTTCAATTGACCAATTGGTTCCTTAGCTAAATCTTCTCTAAGAATCAACTTGCAACTCTTTCCACTTCTTAATCCCCTCTTCATAGAATTTCCTCACAATAACTCTCACACTATTTTCCTTACAACTTCTCTCAGTTCAAAAAACAAGAATCTCTCAGATAAAAATAGTAGAATGCAAGTGAATGTGTGTGTCAAATGAGGTAATCCTCTCCTCTATTTATACAAAAAATATGAGCCTTTGATGCCTACAAACAAGCTACTCCGAATGACACTTCTTAGCTCCTTAGTTTGACTCAACAAGTAAACAAAGAAGGTGGCGACATAAATCAATGCTCATCAAACACATACGTAGCCAAGGGAATGAGTTGCCTCGTTCCTTAAGACATCAACAAAGATGTTTAGAAATGCAAGGTAATGGTCTCCTACAGGTCGACTTATTTGGCCAACTGCATCAATGACCAATTGATATTTCCATAATGCTTCACATGCTTGAATTTGTTGTAGGTTCAAGACTTCTATTTGATTTGCACCATTCTTACTTTGGCACCACCATATCACCATGTTTCCTATTCTTTTGGTTCATTGTTTTTTGCAATGAATTACTCAAGGTTATTCATACGTTTTAGTTTCAACATTACTCTCAAGTTTGACTTTGTCTTACTTGTATACTTTACACATTATGTTGGCTGCTAACCATGTGCTTATAGTCATTACCTTATACAACACGTTCAAATGTTGCCTTAATTATCCCTATGCATTTCAAGTGCTTTTGTATATTATTTCATGTGCTTTAAATATAAGAACCAACGTTTATATATGCGCTAACTCCTCCCCTTATAATCCAATGCTTTAAACATTTATACAACCTTTGTATTATATAAAAGGCAACGCTTTATACTATGCGCCTAGGCTTCACACACACACACACACACACACACACACACACACACACACACATATATCTATATATCAACCGGTTTATATCATAGCATTTGGGCCATAATATGTCAATGATTCATAGTATATAATATATATATGTATGTATTATATATATATATAGTATTTTATTCAAATGATAAATAAGTCTATTCAAATAGATATGCATAAATATTTAACCAATAATTATATTAAATAACATATATATTTACATACCATTCGATAATAATGATGTATATATATACTTATATTAATATATGTATGTACATTTCCATTACGTATTCACACACACACACACATATATACAAATATTACACATATATATCATTACTTCCATTTAAATAGATATAACCACATTCTCATTGCTCGACCTATATACACAAAGTGTATATATTTAGTTGACAAATATGAATTTACAAAGAAGAACTTGCACAAAATAAAGAGACTCAATCATGTAACACCCAAAACAGGGACATTCACAGACAAGATCATAACCTCTCCTAAATCATGCACAAGCAAGAATAAAGCTAACATACCATTTCCCAAGCTATTGACTCAATTGGGCCAAATAAAAGTGAGTGTGTGAAAGCTCAGTTAGGTCTTATTAAGGGTTTCTAGACCAAGCCCCTCTCTTGAGTGATACTTCCCCGCTCTTTCGAAGGCTCAAACCTGTTCCTGCATTCAACTTAGCACATTGCCAGTGTAGTTAGCCATTCACATTAAATCCATTGCATCATAATACATTTGTATTGACAAAGCATTAGAATATCCACATTGCAATACATATTCTTTCATTGCATTTCAACAATATAAACATAATTACTCCTTTAAAAACAATAGCATCTTAATACCTATTTCAGTATTCCATTCTTCTATCAAACATATCAATGTCATTATTAACATTTATCATCTTATTTATTTATGAAGGTAAAAGTAACCTGATAACTACGAGATAGGGTGTAACACATATGTTGCTTTACCATTTCTTTCATAGGCCTTGATCTCATCATCAATACTTGGACCATTTACAAGTGCAATATATCCATTCTCAATAGACTTCCAAACATCAAATCCAAGATAAACCAGAAAACCTTCCATCCTTGTCCTCCAGAATGCATAATCCATTCCATCAAACACATGAATCTCTTTCTTGTGCGCTATCCCAGATCTAACTCAAGCAGTTAAGCTTTCTTCCAAGGAACCTTGATCTAATACCAATTTTTGAATGCACAAGACAGCTGAGAGGGGGGGGGTGAATTAGTTGTACCTTAAAACTTCAAAACCCTCATAAACATTCAGATCCACATTCATTTAATTAACCCTAATATGTTATAATGATTTAGCATGAAAAGAAAATAATAGAAACTAAAACACAATCAACACCATACACAAGAGAGAACTAGATTTATGTGGAAAACCTAAGAAGGGAAAAACCACAGTGAGGATTAGCTCACAATATAAAGTAATATCAACACCCATTACAAAAGGGCTCACTGCTAGAGGGCTCATTGTTCTCACTGTCAAAGGGCACATTGCCTAAAAGAAAGAAAGGCTCATTACTAGAGTAGAAAAGAAGATAGAGAGGAATTTTACATAGAGAGAACAATCTCAATTCAACAGGAAAATCCACCACAATGTCACCAACACCCTTGTAGATTGACTGAAGAATTTTAGACACCTTCTACTCACTGCATCCAACAATCTAACACATGAAAGATCGCACTACACTTCTCAAACTTACACCTCACAACTCTGCAATTCACATCGTACTCATCTATCTTGTCTATCTTATCATCCTTCAACACCTCAACTCTTATTTATACCATCTTCAACCTTGAAACCATTCTCCAAGGTAGTCTATGCACCTCAACCATGCAAATTCAAATTAGCTCAACACCACAACTTTCTCACAGTGTAAAGTAATGAAGGTGGACCATAACACACCTTAGCTAGGACCTAAATCCATTCATACACGCCATGCCATGCTTCCACAAAAACTGAAACACCTTCACATTTAGTGTAAACACCCAGGTCAGTCATTACATGTGTAAACACCATTAAACTTTTAAGTACACACTTCCTTTGATCCAAAAACAACTTGTGGAAAAAAAATGTCATTTGAACACAATCTAGAATATTCTACAAACACCCTAAAATGCAACAAACTCCTTCGCAACAACTTTCACCTGAAGAATGTACACACCTAGTACACTCAAACAACTCTACCATAAACTATAACTCAAGAAACCAAATTATGAAGCACCAAACCTCAAACAAATCCAACTGAAGAAAGATACTAGAACACTATTAGCATGCCTTCAAATCCCCAAGAGTTGAAACCAAATTGCGGAGAAACGTGGAGCAAAAATATTTCTCCCAGACACCTTTGCAATACACAGTTCTCACACTGGTCAACACAACTTCTACACAACAATCTAGCACACCAAATTTTGGATATAAAACCTTTGAACACCTTTGATCAACATATCTTAAATGCACAGGAATATCTTCAACCTATAAGAAATGCGGAGCAACACCAAAACACTACTCTGCAACCTAGAACAACACTGCAACTCAGTGTTTCCTCTTTTTGTCAAATTTTCTCAAAAGCACTTGGAAACCAAGCACTAGAGACACATCCTCATCATCTTCAGTACTTCTTCAACACTACAGACCGAACTACAACCTAGCAACTCAACCATACATCCATAGACATAAGCTTATCAAAGAAACACTAGAGGGTGACACCCATAGCTTACTAATGACAACACAATGCAACTAATCAAAGTATCATTAATGCAACAATATAAACAACTGACCTGGCTGCTTTCCTAAACAATATTGCCTGGTGGATATTGATTTGCAGGGCCAATCTTATACTTGGTCCAATAGACGCCTTGGGGTTGGTCTAATCTAATTCTGTTTGGATAGATTCCTTTTTTCTCCTAATTGGACTTCCTTGCTTCATGCTAATCTGTTGGCTCTACCCCAGACAGTTTCTAACCACAACCTGCTTCTATTGTCCCTAAATGAACACTCTGTTGTTGGTTTGTTCCCCTTCTAATTAGAGATCACGTGGAACTGTCATACTGACTTCAAAAATAAGATTGCTACATGATGGAATATCCTAGTGCATGGCTCCCCTATGTTCCAGATCTTCCATAGGCTCAAACACATCAAAAATATGGTTAAAGGATGGAACAAGAGGGTTTTTATGGATGTATTCCATAAAAAAAAGTTATATCTGACAAGCTCAACAAGTTACAAAAGAGGATGGAGGAAGGTGATACCTGTATTCTGACCTGTCAACAAGAAAGGGTTGAATGTCTAGAATGGGAAAAATACTGAAGAAAGAAGAAATATTTTGGAAGTAGAAATCCAGAATACAATGGCTGAAAAATCAGAATACTTCTTTCATTCATGTTTCAGCCCTCAAACATAGGAAAAGGAATCAAATAAAAAAGCTAAAAAATGAGGCAGGGGATGAGGTGTCCCATCCCTTACAAATTGGGCTATTGGTTGCTGGCCACTTCAATAGGACCTTCTCTACTCCTTCTGAGGTTCCCAACCTGGTGTTGGATGCTCTACTGTTGGAACCCACTCCTAACTCCATATCCATTGAGGACAATGATTATATTATGAAGGTTGTTACTCTAGAAGAGGTCAGGCCTGATGTGTTTAGTATGGGAGCTTTTAAAGCCCCTAGTCTCGATGGTTACCCCCCGACCTTCTTTCAAATCTTTTGGGACATTGTGGGTGAGGACCTAACTCTAGCAACTTGGTATTTTTTCAATTCTGAAAAATTTCTCAAACAGCTAAACCATACCTTCATTGCCCTTGTGCCTAAAATTGAGGAACCTTAGACCATGAAAAATTTCTGGCCCATTAGCCTTTGTAACACTGTTTATAAGATTTTTTCCAAAATTCTGGTGAACCGCTTGAAACCCCTCCTAGATAAAATTTTAAGCCCAAGTCAAAAAGGTTTCGTCCCTAGTCGCCATATCTTGGATGTGGCTATATCCACTCATAAAATTTTACATTCTGTGGACATGTGTAACAATGTTAGTATGGCTTTGAAGCTTGACATTTCTAAAGCTTACGATAAAGTTTTATGGGACTTTCTTCCTAAAGTCCTTGATAGGTTTGGGTTTAATTAAAATGTGATCAACATCATCTTGGAATGTGTTACCATGGTTTAGTACTCTGTTCTGGTCAATGGAGTGCCTCATGGGTTCTTTGCGGCTAGAAGGGGCATTCATTAGGGGGATCCCCTCTCCTCGTATCTTTTTATAATGGTGGTTGATGGTCTAAGAAGGAATGAAACTTGTATGTTGTTGGAGGGCTCCATCAAAGGTGTCAAACTGGCCTCTACCATTGATCCTTCTTACATTCAACAATTCATTGATGACACTATGTTATTTTGGAAGGCCTCGATAGTGGAAGCTAAGAAATGGAAAAGTTGCTTCAATCTCTATGTGGCTTATTCATGTCAGTGTATCAATTATAATAAAAGCATGATCTATTTTTTTAACTACACTCCTAGTCTGTAGGACCATGTGATTGTTGTTTTAGGCTGTGTGAGTGCCTCACTTCCTTCGGTGTACCTGGGCCTCCCTCTCACTGTGAAGGAAGTCACTCCCACTTTTTGGAATACTATTCTTGAAAAGATGCATAGGAAACCTGCTGGATGGAAAGGCTCCCTCTTGAGTCATGTTCATAAATTGCAGCTCCTCGCTGCTGTCCTTTAGGGGATCCCAATCTATTTTCTATCGATGTTCAAAATTCCCAATTACATTGTTGAGAAGTTCAAAAATATTCAGATATTTTTCCTTTGGTCTGGCAACGAGGATAAGAAGAAAATGTCTCTTGTCAGTTGGGAGAAAGTTTGCCTCCTTAAATTTGGGGGAGGGTTGGGCATTAGAAGGGTCCAAGCTACAAATAAAGCTCTACTGGCCAAGGTTGGTTGGGACCAGTTAAGATTAAAAAACTACTGGTGTAGGATAATGAGTGTCAAATATCTTGACAATAACCCTCTCATCAAGTGTATTGAGAATGATCACCCTTGCAAGTCCCTAGCCTAGAATAATATCTAAAAAATGAGGAAACTACTTCAAATTGGTCTTCATTAGAAGTTGGGTAGAGGCAATTGTATCCGTTTCTAGGAAGATCCTTGACTTCTTGAAACCCCCTTGACCAATTCTATGTTTGAAAACCTAATGGATCCTACAACCCATTTTTTTAGCTCAAGGGTCTGCGACTACCTTATTGGTCCCCTTCATGCCAGGAGCTGGAAAGACCTGGGCTTATGCTAATTACCTACAAGTGAATCTCTCCCTTTCTAGAATCCCCTTATATGATCTTGAATATAATTTCTTTTGGTCTTTGGAAAGCAAGGGAAACCTATCTGTTAAGACGAGTTACGGTCTTTTGTCCGACAAGGGCATTCAAAGCAAGATTTGGAAATGGGTTTAGAACTGACACTTGACTCCAAAAATTATTTTTTTCTAGTGGATGACTTGTCATAACAAGATTCTAACCCAAGATAACCTAAAAGGGGGCTTTATGATCACGAAAAAGTGCATTTTATGCAAATACAATGAAGAATCTGTTGATCACCTGTTGTTGCATTGTCTGTTTGCTGCTGAGGTTTTGGACATGGCTTTTCAAAGGTTGGCCACTCACTAGACCCTGAATAAGGATTTAAATTCCTTTATTGTTGGTTAGATTGGTCCTTTCCAACATCCCCTTCCCATGGAAATTTGGAGACAAACTCCCCTTAACATGTGTTGGTGCCTCTAGAAGGAAAGGAACAATTGGATCTTCAGAGACATTGAAAGGAGTCCCAAGGAATTATTTGGCACTGGGTCTAGAATTATCTCTAAAATTATCTCCCTATACAAATGGAAACCTCTAGACAAAGGCCCAACAAAGTGGGAGATTAAAATAGAAAATTCCTGAAATCTCAATCTTGGTACCAACTCCTTTGACGTTTCCAAGTCCACGACTAGAGTAAACATTGTTTGGAAACCCCCAAATGTGGATTGTTTTAAACTAAATTTTGATGGCATGGCTAAGGGGAATCCTGGTTTGGCTAGCATTGGCGGTATCATTAGGGATTGCAAGGACAACTTGGTTACTAGGTATGCTGGAGGAATTGGTATTCACTCTTCTATGACAGCTAGGTCACAGGTGCTTCTTAAGGGCATCAAGATTTTTGTCACTTTGGGCATAAAAAACCTACACATTGAAGGAGACTCTTTGTCTGTGATTGAATCTCTTAATCATGCTAGATTGCTTAGCTAGAATATCAGGGACATTCTACTTGACATAAACCTTTTGGTCTCTAAATTGGATAGAAAATGTTTGACTCACATCTATAGGGAAGGTAATCAAGTTACCAATAGCCTGGCTAACTTGGGGTCCAACTGGAATTTATGCAAGTGTTGGAAGAGGCTTGAGGTGTTACCCACTACTATACAAGGATTAATCCTTGCAAAAAAAAGGAAAATAAAATTCAATGTTGGTTAACAATTTTTGTATTAATAGGTACAGGTGGCTCCACTCGATGGGTCCTTTGGTGATGTGGATCTGGTTGAGTGAGGTGGTGAGGTTAAAGAGGGATGCCACATGTCTCTTTTACTTCCTTACTACGTATGGTGGGGCATTCGACTTTTGCAAGCTATCTTCTCAAATGTACTACACATCCTATCATATCTCATGGGATGCATGTAATGAGTTATTAATCGCCAATCTTTTTAATAATTCCAATTTAGGCTATCTTATGATTTGCATAAGATCTTTTGAGTTGTACTTAAAAATTTCATATCTCCCCCCCGTGGCTAGTTGGCATGGGGAAATGTGTAACTTTAAAATGGCCCTTGACATAACAGATACTAATTATGTGGTTTTAATTAACAATTGGCTTATCCTATGGATCTTTCATGATAATCACAGCCTCGCAGAGGTGGTGTCATCGGAAATGACCACTAAAGCGTGTAAAAGTCATGTTGCTTTCATTACTCTTTGCTATCTCGGATGGCGAAGGAGTGACAAATTTAAAAAGGCTAAATTCATTGGTGGGTAGTCAATTTTACGGCTAACTTTATTTCTCTAAGTTTGCAACTGTGCGTCATGGGTCACGATGGGCGGAGAGAGAGTAAGAACTGAGCCTAATAATTGTGAGGAGTTTCGTAGGGACCCCATTACTTGGCACATTTGTAATGAGGATGGTCTGGCACTGCTTTTGGAAAATATTGTGGGCCATGATGAGTGTTTTTCAACCCAATTTGTTGGTTCATGGAAGGATAGGAGGGTCACCATCGGTGGCATCTCATTTGAGGTGAACGAAGAGATTATTGGCAAGGTGATGGGCCTTTCCTATAATGGAAAGAAATACAAAAAATACATCAAAACACAAGACTTGGAGAGTCTCAATTCCTTCTTGAAAGGTGACGAGAAGTCAGTTCAGAAGCAGTCTGGTTTTTGACCGTGAGGCATTGCCAAAACCCTGGTACAAGGTGTGTCTTGCTTTAATGAAATATGTTACTTTAGAAGGTCGGTTCAAGGTGTTTTATTTTTACCATTTTCCACTATTAAACCACTTTAGGCACAAGATGACCCTCAACTTTCCATTTTTTCTGCTCACCTCTCTAGAAAATTTGGTTAAAGAAACCCTCGAGGCTGCCGCTCTCAACTCGGATGATCCACCCCCTTTACCTCTACATGAAGGCCTAATCCTTAGGCTCTACCAATTCCATCTTTCCTTGTGCCCACCCAAACCCATCTCTGTTGTGCATGTTGAGGAATTGGAACCCCCTAATGTGGCCCCTATTAATCCTTCCCCTACTACCTCTAAGGGTTCCAAGAGGAAAACCCCCACTCCTGAAATTGAGCCCAAACCCCCTTCTAAAAAGAAGAAAAGCATGACCGATATGGACCAGTCTAATGCAATAGATAGGTTATGTGAGCTAAAAAATAAACCCGTCAAGAAGGACAACAGACCTGCCACCAAGAAGAAGGGGAAATTTTTTTTTGAGAGCCTGGTGGAATTGTCAGCCTTTGACAGTGAAGGTAGGAGCATTGAGGAAAAAGAATCCAAGGGTGATACCATGGTGGTTGTGAGCTTTGAAGTGGGGGTGGAAAAAACTAGTGTGAGGAGGTCGCACAAATTGGAAAAGAACAAAAAAGGTACCCTTGTTGATGAGATTTCTAGTGACTCAAAGCAGATTGGTGGCAGGACTGAAGGAAAAAAGGACATTGTTGAAGAGATGAATGAAGGGTTTGTGGAAGGCACTAGTATTTTCTAGACATGAGTAGGGGGCTTAAGGAGGATTCCATTCACTCCTCTAACTCTAGAGCTAGTGAGGAAGAGGAGATTCTGAGTAGGAAGGGCAAGAATGAGGACCCCGGTGTGCTGCAGGACCAGGTTGCTAAACTGGAGCAAAAATTCATTTGTCTGGCCTGGTTCATGATTAAGATGATCCACAAATCTATTATCACTTTGTTTGTTGTCATCAAGGAGGAAGAAAATAAAAATTCTAAGGGAGAAGGACCCAATTGTATTTGGGATGATGTGCTAAATCTCTTGGTCCAAAAATGGGAAAATGTAGACAATTAGTGTTTGGGTCTAGGTGGTACTGGTATTCTGTTGTTAATGTGATGTGTTTGTGTCCTATTTCCATTGTTTTTGGTTATAGAATTTTTGATAATGTTTTGAACTATTTCCTTTTTGGCCCTCTGGGCTCTCCATGTAAAGGGTACAACACCTTGTAAATAATGCTTATATAATAAAAAACACCAACAACTACATATACTCTTGCAAGAATCTTCTGCTCATCAATGACAACACAAGCTTTTTGACATCAATGACAACACCAACTACTCATACTTGCAAAATAATTAAATTAGACACAACTCACAATTTCCAACCTGAGGAATTTTCAAATTTTAAATTAAATAATAGATTAATTTCGTTTTTTCTTTGATTCTATTTTCCCTTTTCCCGAAGCATAGAAAATATTTTAGTAATAAGTAAAATAATCCTTTAAATTCCTAGCATTTTATTTAAGAAAAAATGAAAAATTTAAACCATCAATTTAATCATACATTTATAGGTTGTAGGGATTCTAGAACGATTCCTAAATTAGATTTAGGTTCACATAAGGTCAAATATAGCACATACCGTACTCAATTCGAGTATGACCAAGGAATGGATATGAAGGGGCCCAATGTGGCATCTCTGAATTAGCCACTATTGGGGAATAACTTAGGCCTATGTAGCTAGGTGGAGGAATAACCCTATACCTATAACCATTCAACGCACGTCAAGGGTACCTGCCAATATATATAGCCAAAGCACATCCTAATCATTGATGAGGCCTACTATTAGTCTTATGTTATTTCATTACATGCTTTTAGACATCTCTATATACTTATTTCCTATATATCCCTGAAAATTTACCATCTTTTATGATCATTATACAAACTTGGACCTGGTTTAAATTCTATGGAAATATGATTATGATATAATAGTTATTACATGGTTAATATGTGGATATGTATGAAATACAATGAATATCTATGTTTAAGTTATGGTTATTAGTATTGTGTAGATGTGTGAACTAACTCTTTGCGGCCAAGGAGCCAAAGCAAGAAGACTATAGCTCGTAACAACTAGGAGGCATAGCTTGGAACTAAAGGGAGTTTCAAATAGCGATGCAGGGGAAGTTAGAAGAATGTAGCTGCTACATAATTGGAGGTGTCTATTTTTTAGGATTGTTGTGAATCATCACATCATTTAATAAGACTACTGGAGGAGAATAATTCTGCCACGATTGAGAATCCAATGTGACTGTTTCCATAGTCTATGTTCTAGTTTAAACCATTGCAACATAGTTACAGTCCTATTCCAATTCTTCCACCTTTTCAGTTGTGTTTTAATTACTTAGACTTTATCGCTCTCTATTTTTTAGGGAGTGGTGATTTATGATTAGATTTCTATTTTGAGTCCTTGTTCTAATAAGACTCCCTCACACTTATATGTATGGTTTGATGGTTGAGTTAGTTAGCGAGTGGAAATAGAAAATATAACACATAGATATGTTCAGTTCATTTATGTTTTGCATAGATAATGTTTTATTTTTCAATCATGATCTTATGAATAAGTTATTTTAGAAGAATCTCATTGGATTGTGATATCTTGAGTTATGCAATGAAGATCTTTTTAGTTACTGTTATGTTGAATAATTTTTAGGAGCTAGACTTGATTTTATCCAATGGGGATAGTCACTTGAGCAAGGGCCACTCAAGGTACAAATGTTCCCAACTTTGCTTTTTGTACATTTTTTTTGTTATAGTAGTTATTTTCATGATTATGTTTTTCTTAATGAAATTCTTTATGTGGTGAATGTGAATAAGATCTTCTCTTGTATTCATGCTTTAATTGTTTTCATCCATTGTCCTTCAGAGTTAGTCAAATTAGTCAAGTTAGCAAGTATTGGTTAGTTACAAAATTCATTTCTTGACAGTGAACTAGTCAAAATCTTTAACTATAAGTACCCATGGCAATAGCTTCAATATTACTTCTTTTTATTGTTATGCAATTGATGATTTTTAGTGTGTGTAAACACCTATGATAGGATTATATAGGTATTGAAGAGTCTTTGAATGCACATACAATCCCTACATCATAAAAAGCTTATGTTAGCCCCAATTGATAATTAAATGAAGGTCTTTCAAGGGTTTAATGGATTGTTCAATAGGACTCCCTTTGAATTGTGTGCTTGACACCAAGTTTCCTGAACATTAGTAGGCCTCTTCATTTTTGGTGTCGTTGTTGAGGATAATGCTACTTTCAAAGATTCATCCCTTTTATTTCAAGTCTTCATATTTTAGTATATTTTTTCTAACATTAGAACAATTAGGTTATACTCCATTAATACCATAACATTTCACTAACATTGTGCAAGATCCATTTCTATACAAAGTCACATCTATTGTATGCAGAGGAGGCGAGATGCCTTGGGGAAGATTTCTCTCCCCATCATGTGAAGCTAGAGAGGATATTAATGATTACAGTGATCGAAGAAAGGGTATCCTTGAAGAAGAACTTTCCATTTCAACAACATTAATTTCAAATATAGAGGAGACCTTCCAAACCATGGTTGATGCAGCAGTGGATGACCCACTAGAACATATCACTTTTGAGTTCCCAATCACCAACTAGGAGAGAGAAATTGTCTTGAAGAATATACCTCCTTCGGTGTTGCTTGTCTTCGATGGCTTGGTTACTGAGGATCCAAATACCTTCTTATTCGAGTTTTATTTCTTCTGTAGGAGTTATGACTACACAATTGATTCATATAGACTCAAACTATTTCTAGTAACCTTGAAGGATGTTACCTTAAGATGGTTTATGGTTTTGGGAAGAGATGTTCCATATTGGGACACCATGAAGACAAAGTTCCTAGAGAAATAACAAGACTATTGTAGAGGAGTTGACAAAAGAAGGGATGACATTTTTAGATTGTCTTAGAAAGAAGATGAATCATTGGAGGACTATGTAGAAAAGTTCTAGTTATGCTTGAAGAAGAATCCACAAAATAGACTTTTAGAAGGATCCCTGAAATTGATGTTTTTAAGAGGAGCAAATGATTACTGTATGGATGCCCTTAATCTTATTGGGTCAAGAGATGTATCAAAATTACCTTTTGAAGAAATCTACAAAGTTTGTAGAAACTATTCAAGAACCTTTACCAAGAGGAAATAGGGGGAAAGAACATCTTCCATTAGCAAAACATCTAATGGAGTCTCTAGAGTGGAATTGAGTAACTTGTTGTCCAATATGAAAGAAGATATCATAAGCCATTTGGCTACCCAATTGGACACTATACATATGAACAAAAAGCAAGAAGAGGCAGAGGGAATCCTTACTGAATATTGCCCTAACTGTAGACAAAGGAATGCTAATTGTAAGTGCAAAAGAGAAGCAAGTATTATAGAGGATAGACCAGGGAAAATAGACTTTCAAGCACTGGAGGGTGAAGATGGACAATTTTTCTACATTACACAAAGGAGGCCATGAAAACCAAGACAAGGTTACCTCAAGATCCTTTAAATTTCAATACACCATTTCTAGTTAGCAATCAAAACTTCTCTAGTTGGAACCCTTAGCCTTGGGAAAACACCCATAAGCAATGGAAAATTCCTCAACCACACTAGAACCAACAACAAAAAAATATGTGGCCACAACAAAACTTTCAAGGATCCAACTATAACCCCCAATGGCTGCTAAAGCAAACTCAATGGAAACCCCAATGGAAAAATGGCCAGCAATGGCAAAACCAAAATATGAACTACCAATAGCCTTAGTAGCCTTTACAACCATAGAATCAAGCCATCATTCCCAATCCAAAAAACCTATCATCTCAACCACCAAGAGGATCCCTTCCAATCATTGAGTTGGAAGATGAAGAATCCTCAATGGAAGCCTTGGACAACCCACTTATGGAACCTGAGTCAAATTAGGTGAACCAGACCACTTCAAGTCCAAAGCCTCCATTCCCTAAGTGTTTAGTTGTTCAAAAACATCAAAACCAAGTTGAAACTGACCTATTAGGACAAATTCAAGATGTGTGTATAAAGATACCTCTCATTCAAGCCATCAAGGACATTCCCATTTACAAAAAAATAGTCAGAGACCTTTATCTTAAAAGGATATGTAGAAAAAGGAAGGACCCTCAAATTGTACATGTCTTAGGGAACCTTGCTAACATTATGTTAGGGAACATCACTATCTCTCAATATACAGACCCTAGAAGTCTAGTTGTGGATGTTAAGATAAATGGTACCCTCATCAAAAACACCTTGATTGAGTTGGGGTAGCCATTGATGTGATTACTAAGGAAACAATACAACTATTGCAATTAGTAAACCTTAGAACTACACCCATTGCTCTATAGTTGGTAGATAGGTCAACAGTGAAACTTGAAGGCATCATTGAGGACTTGCTCATAGCATCAAATTCATGGGAGTACCCAACAGATTTCATAGTACTACAACCAAAGGCTAACCTTTCAGATTATCCCCTTATTCTAGGATGACTATGTTTAGCAATAGTTGTAGGTTTGGAAACATGATTATCTAAAATGGGACTATGACCAAGAAGTTGGTTCTTTATCCAGTAGCCCAACCTCATGTAGACTTAGAGTAGACCATTTGGCCTACCCTAGATGAAGGATACCAATATTCTTTGTAGACTCTCATTACTATTGAATGCAACCCTTTCTTGAGTAACCAAGATGAGGATGACTTAATTGCACACATGTAGTGTAGGAAAATGCATACCCTTGCATTTGCAAACTTGTTTGGGCCTGCCTTGCTTTATTTATCCCTATTTATGTCTTAATTGGTCCTATTTTGCATCCACAAGCCTAATAAATTATACCTTTTTATGGCTAATCCCGACAAACATCAAAGGATAAATGATAATTTAATGATTTTGGCTATGTGTCCTTGATTTTTGGAATGGGAATAAGACGCCACCTATGGAATCTTTGTCCTCCAAAGGTCTTGGGACCTTGATCTTAAGGGCACCTTAAAAGGCCCCTTTTTGGAGTCTGTGCTCTAAGTTTCAAGCCTCGGGACTAAGACGCCACCTAGTGCGTCTTAGTCCCCCCAAGTTATTTTTAGGATTTAATTTCAAATCTTGGCGAGATTTAGCCTCCTTTAATTAATGAATTCATATGTTGACTTGGTGTAGTGTAATTTTGGGATATTAAGCATGGATAAGTATAAATACAAGGTTCTTTCACTCATTTTCACAATAAGAAGCAATTTATGAGATCATCCTAGCAAGTTCACTACTGACACAAAAGAATTCAAGAGAAATTCATCAAGCATTTGGAGCCATCATCTAGATTCAAGCATCATGTCAAATATATTCTTGCATCATGTGTGTTTTTGAGCTAACATTTGTGATGTAGGGTTTTGATTCAAGCAAGCAATTCAAGTCAAGATCCATCAAGCATTCATTCAATAAAAGATCTACATTCAAGCTAGCCACTTCACACAAGTTTCAAGCATCATTTCAAATATATTATTGTATCATGTGTGTTTTTGAGCTAACATTTGTGATGTAGGGTTTTGATTCAAGCAAGCAATTCAAGTCAAGATCCATCAAGCATTCGTTCAATTCAAGATCTACATTCAAGCTAGCCATTTCATAACAAGGGTTTGGTGAGTTGCAACATAGCACTTTGTTCATTCATCATTTCCATTTCTTACCTCATTTAATTTCAAGGTTTAGTTACCAACAAGGGGTTTGACCAAGGAAAACCCCCATTTACTAACAATCATCAAGTTTTTCTTTTCTTGTGTGTTTGTGTTCACATATTTAAGTTGAAGATCGTTTGAAGTGCAAAGTTGTAAAGTTGCATTGCAAAGTTGTCATCTTCACAGAAAGTCACCTACATGCTAGATCTAGAAGCTTCAAGACCTGAGATCTGAGAAGAAGTTGTAGAAATTGAGCCTCAAGATCATCTTTTGAAATTGCCTAAATTTAGATCAGGACTAAAACAACAGTAAGGGCATCTTAGTCCTAGATGTATTTTTCAGAGATTCCTTTAGATCCGATTTTGACATCTAAAGATTCTTCATTTGTCCCAAAAAATAGCGGCAGTACTAAGACAACAGTAAGGGTGTCTTAGTCCTTCTCAACATATTTTGACAACATTTTTGCATTTCTAGAATCCTTATCACATTTCTATACTTTCTGGGTACATACATCCTAACTTGATATTACTTAATTTTGTCATTTTCACTCATTATTTGGCTTGCATTACTAGGTTTTGTGAGTTGAATTTTAAGTTGTATTTTCCAAGATTTTACTTGGTGGTGAACCCTTCAAAGCCTAAGGAATATTCCTAGGTCTCCCTTGTTGAGAATTGACTCACCTTTGTGTTGATAGTCAATCCAATTTGGGGATCTTAGGTTTCCTTGAATGAACCATCCCCCTATAGAGGAAAATCTAGGATAAGGGACCCCTATTGTGAGTCCCTTTTTCTATCATCATTTTCCCAACGGTTCAACACATTATACAGAATAATTGTGGTAGGAACCCACAACAACAAGACTATCTCTCATGTTTGCAAGTTCCTTTGCAAAATATGATACTTGATAATACATTAGAATCAGTATCCTAGTTTTTCATTATTTATTGCCACAATAATGTGTCTTAGATATTGTTGGACTTGACCTTTCATCTGTGTAATTATCATCAAGACTTTAGAGATCATTCTAGGAAGAATGTTAAATGTTAGTAGTGGATTAACTATTGAGCAACAAACTTCTCTAACCATTGTGTTGTAGAAACATGCAACAACCTTTGCATGGGACTACCATGAAATGAAGGGGATTGATCCAGACCTGTGTATGCATAGGATCTAAATAAATGATGGTTTCAAACTAACTAGACAACCCTAGAGGAGAATGAACCTTGCCCTAAGAGGCATAATAAAAATTGAACTACAAAAATTACTTGATGTAGGTTTTATTTACCCTATTTTTGATGTATGTGTGGACTATAGAGAATTAAATATAGCCACTAGAAAATACCACTTTCCACTACCTTTCATTAATCATTTGCTTGACTCCCTAGCATGTAAAAAGTACTCCTTTCTAGATGGATTCAATGGCTACAACTAGATTAAAATAGCTCTAGAGTACTAGGATAAAATCACATTTACATGACCTTGTGCACATATGCCTATTATGTTCTTCCCTTTGGACTATGTAATGCTCCAACCACTTTCCAAATGGAAATGCTAAGCATTTTCCCAAAATTTGCACATGACTCCATGAAAATCTACATGGATGATTTCACAACCTATGGAGAAACATGTGATGAAGCACTCAATAAACTAGAGAAAGTATTAAAGAGGTGTAAAGAACACAACCTATCCCTAATTCATGAGAAATGTTTCATGATGATGACTCAGGAGATTGTGCTAGGACATTTTGTATCAAGTGAAAGGATTCAAGTGGATCCAAATAAAATTGAGATAATCTCCACAGTCCTTGTGCTATAAAAACAAAGAGATGTCAGGAGTTTTCTAGGATATGCAAGCTACTATAGAAGATTCATTCAAGACTTTAGAAAAATTGCAACACCTTTATTTGTTCTAATCACAAAGAATATAGAATTTGAGTGGACCACATAACTTGAACACTCTTTTGAAGCACTTAAGACAACACTAAAAAAAGCACCTATCTTGAGAGGACCAAATTGGACTTTTCCTTTTCATATACACATATATGTGTTTGAATTTGCTATAGGAGTTATACTTGGACATAAGGAAGCAAACAAGGACTATGCTATCTACTATATCAGTAAGAACCTACAAGGAGCAAAACTCAACTACACAGTCACAGAAAAAGAGATGTTGGTAGTTGTTTATGCAATTAACAAGTTTAGGCACTATATCATAGGGTATCCAGTCTTTATTCACACTGATCACACTGTAATAAGACATTTAATGAATAACTTGTGGTTGGTGGTGGACTTGTTAGATGATTGTTATTGTTGCAAGAATTTGTCATCACCATAGTGGACAAGCTCGATAAAGCAAATGTGGTGGAAGATTTTATCTCCAGGTTACCAACTCAATTAGAAGAAGGTTTTGTTGATGATTCTTTTCTAGATGAACATCTATTTTCTCTAACATTTCAAATACCTTGGTTTGCTAATATTGAAAATTTCCTAGTAGCAGGGAAAATACCACCTCATTTCCCCCCTAGAGAGAAGAGGTAGTTGGTGCACAAAATTTTCCTCTACTCCTAGGTAGCTAGTTATTTATTCTATATAGGTCCATACAATATTATGAGGATATGCATACAAGAGGATAAGGTTTATGAAATCCTTAAATCTTTCCATGATGAACCCTGTGGAGGAAACTTTGCAAAAAAGAGGATTGCACTCAAGATTCTCACCATTGGCTATTATTGGCCAACTCTTCATAAGGATCAGTGAAATATACAAGGATTTGTGACAGATGTCAAAGGATGGGAAGGCAACTAGGACAAATGAGATTCCTTTCCAACCACAATTGGAACTAGCACCATTGGATAAATGGGGGCTAGACGTCATTGGCCTAATATCACTAACATCCAATAACAAGGAGTATATCTTAGTTTGCACAAATTATTTGAAAAAGTGGGTTGAAGTCAAGCATTTCAATTTGCTAGAGATGGTAATGTACCCAAATTCCTATATGAAGATATATTCACAAGGTATGGAGTGCCAAGATAAATTATGGCAAATCAAGGTCCATAATTCACATAATAGTTGATTACCAAATTGGTTTAGGAGTATGAAATAAGGCATAGGAAATCAACAACCTATCACCCCCAAGCCAATGTGTAGGTGTAAGTAAGAAATAGGGAGATTGAAAACATATTGACCAGAACAATGTAGATTCACAAAAAATATTGGGTAGCTAGGTTACTTGAGGTAGTATAGGCCTATAGGACAACATGGAAGACAACAACAGGCTTTACACCTTATGAGTTGGTGTATGGTAAAACAATAGTTATACCCATTGAATTTGAATACAAGACACCCCGGAAAGTAGTTGAACTAAATACAGACTTGAAAAAGGCACAAAAAGAAAGAATACACAATCTAAATGGATTAGATGAGATTAGAATGGAAGCTATGCACCACATTGAGATTGTTTAGAAATAGAGAACAAAATGGCATGATTAGTTTATGAAAAAAAATCAATGTGGGTGACTGGGATTTATTATATGACTCAAGGTATAAAGATTATAAAGGGAAGATTCAATCAAGGTGGTTAGGAACATATGGAATAGAGCAATTTTTCCCAAATGTAGTCAAGTTGCAAACTATAGATGCTGTTAGATTTTCACTATTGGTCAATGGGCATAAACTGGAATTTTACAAGAAGCCAACACAAAAAAATGATTTTGTTCTTTCTTTAATGCATCAATATGGACCAAGAAATTATTCTAATAAAGATATACTACCACCAAAAGAAGATTCAACAACACAAACTATAAATTCTACAAGTGAATTAGCAGATGAGCTACACAACTCACCTATTGAGGTCACTCAACTATAATTTTCTAACACCGAAACATGTACACACTACAGCAGTGACACAATTAACAATTATTTTTAAAGTACACTCCACAATACAATAGGTACCTACAAATTTATGCATAAAATCCAACACAATTCAGATAGGGACATGTTGTTGAAGGTACCCGCAACACGCGCCAGTCAACAAATTCAATTTTTTTGCCAACTTAATTTCATACTATCCACATACATTAAATTTTCCCATACATTCAACCAATTGCATGTCATGCCATTATATGTAGCTTCATAATCACATTCCTCAATTTCCATGCATTTAGGAGATTGCTTCATATCACATAAGTCATATAAACTACAACCTTTCACTACTGCTTGCCACCCTATCATTTCATCCATCACCTATTAGAATTAAGCGAATATCAAATCATAATTAAGCTAAAAACACTCCTAATCAGCTTAACACAAGCTGAGTTAAGTTCACTTTAAGTTTCCAGGTACACATACTATTTTTCCATAATTAAACATCAATTGTAATTGTGTTTTTGGAACATTTACCTTAATTCTACTTGATTCATACTCATTATCTGATTTCCACTATATGTAATTAAACCTTCAGCCTAGTAAAGTACAACTAAGTGAGATCACTTAATGACTTTAGTTGGGGGGAGAGTACATTTTTCAAGGTTTACCATTTTCGCCACCAAAGACACCAAATACCTTTTTTTCTTTTTTGCAAAGCTTTTGTCATCTGTTCCCCAATTCTAAGACATAACCTAAACCAATTTAAGATATAACAAACAAATTATAGCAGTTGAATTTCAAGAATTCAAGTATAGAAGACATGAATGATCAATGAGGTTAAAGTTGTGAGTTAAATTTGCAAAATTTGAACATAATAGAGTAATTTACCATCATGGGAGGAGATATTATTTTTAGAAATGCAAGATAGTTGGACTATTTTTTGAGGTTGAAAGAGTACAATGAAGATATGACATAATAGTTTACAGAGACACTACAACATGATTAAGCCACTGCTCGAGGGCTAAAGGTAGATGCTTCAGGAGGTACAATTGTAGAGGTATCTAGTTAGCCAAGAGGAGGAGCTGAATTCCCTATCAAGGAAAATGCAGTACCTACGAGGGATGAATTTAGAGAACTTGGAGAGAACCTTGAGTCGACATCCCTAGTACCAAAATATTATCACTACCATGGGTATGGGATTTTGCTACCTCTTATATTGTCAAATATCTTACATATGATGGTACACAATCTCTTTTGTATATAGTGCATTTCAAACTTTTGAGTCACCTTCGTCATGATATAAGAGTTAATATTCCCAATTTCCTTTATAACCTATTGAAGAGAATGGGGTCTGAATACAAATGAAAAATAAACACTATAGCCCTGCCACACTATTGTTTAGTTACCCTACTTGTGAAAAGAAGTCTAAGGGTTCAATAATCGCATGTTTCTTGGGAAAGATTTTTAATCTGTGATCATATTAGTAATATTCTTGAAGAGCCAACTATTCTAGAGAATTTGGAATCACCTACTACATCATTGAAGGAAATTCCCTCTGGTTCACCTATTGCTTCACCTATCTGCAGTAGGGGAGAACTAGAGGAGTAGAGTCTGTGAAGGTCGCCATCCACAAATTTTTGGCAACCTACAACAGAGGATGTCCAAGAAACCCCAATTTCTTCTAAGACACCAGAAAAAGAAAGAGGAAAGGTGGACCTTCCTCTACACCCAAGAAAGTGAAAAAGAAGAAACCCATCTAGCCAAGGCGTTCACACCGCCTAAAAAGGAAGGGTGTTATGAGGGGTAGTGTCAAGAAATATGAGGAAAATATTACTGTGACAGTGGAAGTTTTAGACTTGCAAGAAAATGTTTATGGGGATGTGCATACACCTGTTGAAAGAAAATGGTATGTTTCAACCACCTCTAAATATGATTTAGAGGATTTTTTTGTTGCTAATAAAACAAGAAAAATAACTCCACAAATCCCTAATAGTGAGGGTTGTGCATATATTAAGGTTGGTGATGACCAAACTTTTGAAGAAGATGATAATTTGCTTATAGAAGAAATAAATGTAAAGGAGTTATAGGAAGTATTAGAAAGAATTAAATAGTTAGAGGAATTGGTGAAGACATATGAACAAAGAGAAAAGGAAAGGGACTTGAAGATTAAAGAAATGGAGGAGAAAATTCAGAGCTATGGGCATGGGTTTAAATTGGACTTGCTTGCACAACTTGTTGTGGTAAACGCAAAAAACACAAAAATCACAACTACAAATAAAAGACCCCCCTGTTCAAAGAATCCATCTTGTCATACTACTATATCTCTAGGCTACCAGTTGTGGAAGGTAACTCAAGAATTCTCCAAACAAAAAGAAAAATGAGAGAAGGAAAAGGAAATAATGGTTTTAGAACATACTAGAGTACTAGAGAACAAAAAAATTGAATTGAAAAAGCTAATAGTTAAGGTTGAGGAAATAGCAGATAAGGCTACTCAAATTGTTAAGTGAAAACCTCCTACTAGAGTATATGCTTTAATTTTGTAGGAAAAAAATTTAAGCTTTCAATTTAGTCAATTGATTAGTAACTTGTTAGTTGCAATGAGTAGAAGTTTGACTTTCTAAATTTTTTTTGATGCCACACCTGATGTACAAGATTAGTTATGTGAATTCTATTTACATAATTATGTTGTGCTAGATGATACAAAGCGGAACCCATTACCATTTGTGGGTGATTTACAAATTACGACACTAGCTTCATACTTCAGAAATGAAATGCAGAGGGGTGAGATTATGCAGGAATATGTAGAGAGAGAGAAATCAATTGCTCTCCAAATCAAAAAGGAATTTAAGAACCCCCATAGGATAATAGATGAATGGATAGAGCTTCTAAAGTATAAAGGTGTAGGAAAAAAGATTATGAATTTGAGAATAAATGATTATGAAAGAATGCAAAGATTAACAATAGGTCTCCTTCATCCTTCTTATCAATTTATACAAAGAAAGATGGGATAGTTTAACCCTTGAGTTGCAAAAAAGGGAGCCCCACTCTATATATAACTTTATAGCTATGCTTGAAATAACCTGAAGGTATGTATGGACATTGCAAAAGATAGAGCACTTGAATGGGTACCTCTGACTTTCTCTCCACCAATGCTTCTCTATCTAGTACCACATTGGACAAGAGAAAGAAATGAAGAATGGGAAGAAGCTGAGGATATTAGGTGGCAAATACTTTCATGCTATAAAGGTTTTTACTTGAGACAACAAAAAGGAGTGGATGTGATCATAGACCTCAAGGAAATGACCTTGCAGTACAACCTCCATTCTTCAAACCACTTTTCTTGAGGACAAGCAAATGATCAGTTGGGGAAATGATGAGGCCTACTATTAGTTAGTTTTCTATTATTTCAGTACATGCTTTTAGACATCTCCAGATAAATATTTCCTATATATCCCTAAAACTTTACTATCTTTTATGATCATTGTGCAAACTTGGACCTGGTTTAAAGTCTATGGAAATATGATTATGATATGATAGTTATTGCATGGTTAATATGCGGATATCTATGAAGTGCAATGAATATCTGTGTTTAATTTATGGCAATTAGTATTGTGTAGATGTTGTGTGAACTAACTCTTTGCAGTCGAGGAGCCAGAGCAATTCAACTGTAGCCCACAACAACTAGGAAGCACAACCCACAACCAACGAGAGTTTCAGATAGCGATGCAGAGGAGGTTAGAAGAACACATCAACTATGTAATTGGAGGCATCTATTTGTTAGTATTGTTGTGAATCATCACATCATTTAATAAGACTACTGGAGGAGAAGAATTCTACCATGATTGGGAATCCAACGTGACTATTTCCATAGTCTACGTTCTATTTTAAACTGTTGCAATAGAGTTACAGTCCTATTCTAATTCTTCTACCTTTTAAGTTGCATTTTAATTACTCAAAATTTATCACACTCTATTTTATAGCGAGTGGTGATTTATGATTAGATTTATGTTTTGATTCCTTGTTCTAATAAGACTCCCTCACACCTATATGAATGGTTCAATGGTTGATTTAGTTAGTGAGTGGGAATAGAAAATATAGTAGATAGATATGTTTAGTTAGTTTCTATTAAGCATAGACAATGTTTTTTTCTTTTCAATCATGATCTTATGAATAAGATATTCTAGAAGAATCTCTTTGGATTGTGATATTTTGAGCTATGCAATGAAGATCTTTTTAGTGATTGTTATGTTGAATTAGTTTGAGGAGATAGACTTGAGTTTATCTTGTGGAGACAATCATTTGAGCAAGGACCACACAAAGTAACTGTTCCCCACTTTTCTTTCAGTATATTTATTTTTGTAACAGTAGTTATTTTCATGATTATGTTTGTCTTAATTAGATTCTTATGTGAATAAGATCTTGTCCTGTATTCATGATTTAATTGTTTTCATGCATTTTCCTCTAAATTTAGTCAAATTAGTCAAGTTAGAGAGTATTGGTTAGTTACAAAATTCATTTCTTGATAGTGAACTAGTCACAGTCTTTAACTGTAAGTACCTATAACAATAGTTTCAACATTATTTCTTTTTAATGTTATGCAATTGATGATTTCCAACATGTGTAAACACCTATGCTAGGATGATATAGGTAGTGAAGAGTCTCTAAATGCACATACAATCCCAAAATCATCAAAATCTTACTTTAGCCATCGTTGATAATTAAATGAAGCTATTTCAAGGGTTTAGTAGACTGTTTAGTAGGAATCCCTTTGAATTGTGTGATTGACACCAAGTTTCTTGAACATTAGTAGGCCTCTATAATCATCCCAAAAGGGTCCAATAACATAAGCATTAAATGACATTTGAACATCCATCATGTAAATATTTAAATATATCATTCTTTCAAAACATCAATAATCAGGCTCACATTTAATCACTACATAATAATATATTTCACTAAACTAAAGCATAATAATAAACCAATCATGTAAACACACAAAATGACACCAGCCAACATGTTGAGGAATCATTTATCAAACATGTAATGGTTGATACACACCAATCAAAGCCATAAATAATCACCATAATAATCATGAGGAAGTGGTGAAGCTAAAACACCGATCTCACATTAATAAGATGAAAATGGGAGGGGCGCTACATTACTTCCTCAAACAAAAGTCTAAGGTCTTTGAGAAATTTCAAGATTTTAAATCTTTTGCAGAGAAACAATCTTAGAAGGTCATCAAGATTCTACGTATAGATAATGGGGGTGAATATGTTAACAATCAATTTGAATAGTTTTGTGCTTCAAAAGGAATCAACATGCAACACACAATTCCATACAATCCTAACCAAAATGGTGTCACAAAATGTAAGAACATGTCCTTGAAAGATATGTTTTTTTTTTTTATTCACTCCAAATCCTTGACACCTCAGTACTAGGTAGAGGCCATTAATTGTGCGTGTTACATCCAAAACTGAGTTCCTCACAAAGTTTTGAAGGGGTAACTCCTTTTCAAGCTTGGGTTGGTCGAAAACCCACAGTTAAGAACTTTTAAGTGTTTAGTTCTCTTGCATGAGCCAACATTCCAACAGAGAAATGTAAGACTTGATCTATAGAGTAAGCCTTGTATATTTCTTGGGCACCCAGAGGACATCAAAGATTATAGGATTCTCCATCCCACCACTCATGAGTTGTTCATTGAGAAGAGCACATTCGTTTTGAGGATAGCCCTTCCAATTCTTCTCCTACCACTTCTCCATCCACCATCACATTTGAGACATTGCATCATAATGATAGTTCTTCAAAGGATCTAAATCCTCCTAATATTGATGAGGATTCATCTTTCTCCACTTTAGATAGCAACAGTGATGATGAGGGTTCACATTGCTCTCCTAGTCATCATTTAGAGGTGATGATTCTCCTTAAAATATCTAGCCTCAACACCTCTTTGGGATCAACAACTATTGGATTTAGTGGGTGATTGGGTTGGTGATCCATCAGACACAAGAAGAAAAAGGTCATAGTTTCAGTAGGCTCCACATCTCTTTATTGTTTCATCTTCTAATCCACATACATTTCAAGAAGCTTAGGTATCCTTGAGTGGGATGTTTCTATACAAGAAGAGTCCAATTCATTAGAGAGGAATCATACATGAGATCTGGTCCCTCTTCCTAAGGGAAGAAAACTTGTGATGCAAGTGGATATATCAAACAAAATTCACAGTAAATGGGTCAACTGATAAGCATAAGGCTCACTTGGTCATGAAAGGATTTTCCCAAGTTCAAGGGATTGACTACTTTGATAATTTTGTGTCAATTACTAAAATGAATTCCATCTGAATTGTCCTTGCTATAGCTACAACCCATCATTGGGAAGTTCATTAGGTGGATGTGAAGAGTGCCTTTCTTCACAGTGAACTTTAGGAGGAAATCTACATGGAGTAATCACAAGGGTTCATTTAGGATCCTTCACTTGTTTTTCATCTTCGAAAGTCTCTCTATGGCCTCAAATAGGCTCCTAGAGCTTGGTATGTCAAGATGGACTCCTTCCTTTTGATAGTTGGGTTCACTCAATATCATTCTGATATGAACATATACATTTTGTAGTGGGATGACCCTCACATTTTTGGTTTTCTATGTTGATGAATTGTTGATCATAAGGATTCACTCATCCACCATCAAAGTATTGAAAATTTCTTTGCATGATAGATCTTTGATGTTAGACTGGGTCTTTTGCATTACTTCTTGGGGTTGAGATCACTCAATCATCTTCTAGTATATTCCTTGGCCAACCCAAGTATGTGCTTGATATGCTCTCTACATTTTGCATAGCTAACTGGAAACCTGTACCAATTCCATTTCTGTTAGGGGTCAAAATTGAGGTTGAGTGTTTTTCACCCTTGGTTGATGACACTTTATATCAACAATTTATTGGGAGTCTCATTTATTTGAATCATACAAGACTCGACATTTCACATGTTATGGGAATGGTCTCTCAATTCATGCAGGATCCACATGAGTTGCATCGGAATGTAGTTAAATGGATCCTCCACTATATTCAAGGTACTCACAGTTATGGGCTTTAGTATGCAATGGGCGTGGATATTGAATTGGCGAGACAAATAGATTCATATTGGGCAGATGATTCTTAGGATTGCAAGTCTACTTCAGGGTGTTGCTTCTCACTTGGTTTTGGTCCAATTTGTTTCTTGAGTAAGAAGTAGTCTGCAATTTCCCTTTTATCGACAGAGGTTGAGTATCAAGGGGCATTTATTGCCACCACTAAGGCTATTTGGCTTTAGAATATTCTCACTAATTTAAAAATTCAATTTTGAAAGCCTATAGTCATCTTTTTTGATAATTAGAGTGTCATATAAATCTCAGGAATCTAGTTCATCATTAGAGGATGAAACATATTGAGATACATATGCACTATATTTGAGAGCTTATTCAAGAAGGCATCATTGATCTTAAGTATTGTTGTACATTGAAGTAGACTGTGGACATCTTCATCAAACCCTTCACAAAAATCAAGTTCCTTCATTTGTGAGCTTTTTTGGGGGCGTGCCAAGTGTCTACTTCAAGAGAGGCTTTTTAGTACATTTTTCTCTCTCTATTTAGGGGGTTTATTCCTCTTATGAGGGTATTCTTCTTTTGGGGGGATCTCTATGTACATGGGTACCTCACAGGCTTGTTTTGTTGGGACCCATCTTTCCACCCACCTAAGCTATACTTAAGGGTGTGTTAGTGTAGGTTTTTATTTTCCTTATGTTAGGGGTATTTCTTTTTTCCTACACATATTATTTAACCTTGCTTAGGTTTATTAGGTGCGGTTAATGTGAGGACACATGGTGAAATACATCAGCTACATGTGTCACTCTCTCCCACACATGGGTAGTTGAGCTACACATCCTCTTTTGGCTTGTTGTGGGCCACCTCTCATAACAACTATTTTTTTCTTACCTGGGTAGGTTATGTGGTGGTTAGGTTTCTCACCCTCTTTTGGCTTTATGTGCCACCTCTTATAACCTCTTGTTTGTCTTCACTTGAGGAGGTTATGCCACATGTTTTGTCATTTATCAAGTAGGTAAAACCTCCCACTTTTTATAGGTAGTAGGAGTTAATGCATCTTTTGGATGTATATGCCCTATTTTTGCTATATATATACAACACTCTACTCCCACTTTCACTAGTTTGGTGATAGCTCTATGAGAGTATTGAGAGTTTTTTCAAATTCTCTTGCATTGTCTCTATTTTTCTATTTTTTCATTATTCTATCTCCACTCTACTATTTTGATCTTCGATCATCTATTGATTGGAGTTGTATGTGACCTACGACCGACATTAGATCCTAGCTCAATTCTCACTTCTTGAAAAATCTAACAAATATGATGTTAATTATATATAATGACTTATTTATTTACTTAAATATTTATAATTTAACTAAAATATATTTTAAATATAAAAATATTATTCAAATTATTAACAATTATTTTAAAATAACTAATAACAACATATCAAGATAAAATTTGTTAAAAACAAACATAATTTATAAATTTAAATTTTATATTTAAATAATTAAATTGTATATATTCAAAATAAAACGAAATATTCATTTAAGTTCTCTTTGAAATGTGATGTATGTGTATTTTTTTTTTAAATTAAACATTTATATGGACTCTACTCTTTCTAAAATTGTTTTAGAAAAGCGAAAGACAACTTAAAATGAAAATATAATAGATTTTTTTGGCTTCTGTCTATACTTTTATAAATGTTAAGAAATATAATAAAACACATAACCTTCACTCTTTCAAATATTCCATTTAGTTGAGCTAAGAAGATTTTTTTCGAGTGAAAGACCAATTAAGTAGTTTAGGTAGTGAGTCGTCATTCAATAAAATAATATAATTTGAAAATAAATTATTGTTATTCATTCTACATTTTTAAATTTCAATTGTTCATTTTTTATTTTTATTTTTTTGTATTGAAACAATGCAAAAATATTATAATAAGAATAAGGCAACACGAAGGTTTCCAAAAGAAGAATTACATAGCAAACAACCAGATACACCTCAAACCATTGGCAACCATAACCTCAAGGCATGGTATATACAATATCATTACAAGATAGCCATAAATTGGCTTATGAACAACATTCAGTTCTAAATTTAAGCAAACATTGTAGTTGCTGCAAACATAGAGAGTCTTTTTCATGAAGCTGAAGCAGTTGATACTTTATCTCATCCAAGTGGTTGTTGATTTTCACCTATTCTTTGGGCACCCCCTGCAATTGAGAGCACAACACAACAATTTGGAATATAACATCTGAGTAAAATTTTAGTATTTCCGCTTCCTGGTGCACATTATGCTTAGCAGAAACAACCAAACATCGAGTTTTCCAAATATTAAGTAATAATATTTCTACTTCTATGGTTGATTAAATGTATGGAAAACTATTTTAAAGTAATAATAATGGGATGCATTTTAATTGTATGCATGTGAAGAGCACATGTTATATTAGATTATATCATAGAAAGAAGAAAGAAAGTGACCTACAATAGAAATGTTTTCTTTACAAAAAGTAGATGCATTGTTTCAAGATAATATTAATTTTGTTTTGTTTTGATTTTTTGGGTTGGAAATTTTCGAAAAGAAGAAAAATGTAAAAAGAATGAATTGTTAATTTGGTTATATTTATTAGTGTGAAATAAAAGAAAACAGATTTGGAAGAGTAGATTTTGTGTGAGAAGTATCAATTTAAATTATTTTTTGTTATAAATGTGAAATTGAACAATTTTTAGTTATAAATATAGCATAATTACCACTTATTCTATTGAGAGGTAAATTTGATAGAAAATTTGCACTAATTGAGAGTGGTTTACTGTAATTGAAAGAATAGTTTTTTCTATAAAATAAAGAAGTCTGAGTAATATTTTCTATTAACTAGTTAGATTAGAATATCATACATTTTATTAAAACAAAATTTATTTATTGCTAAATGAGAATGATTTTGCACATGTACATTGGAATATTTTTAAGTATTAAATAAATAAATAAGTAAAAACATAACTTTATAAATCTTCCATTTTATTCAGGACAATTGAATACTTGAAAAAAAATTGCATTGATCAACAAAGCTTAATTCCTATCAACGAACTTATAAATCCTTGTGAGCAAAAGACCCTAGTCAAAGTCCTCTTCATTTTATGAAGGTTCTATTCCTTGTTTTTACTATTGTAACAAGAGTTGTTGCAGCCATATATAATTGTTAAGTCAATCTGCATATGTGATGGAGCTTAGTATGCAATGTAGAGCTCCTGGAAAGCTTGTGAGGTAATGTATACACTTGTAAGGTTGTGTATTAATGGCATTAAGAGAAAATGTTCATTGTTTAGGGAGCTTTCTACTAATTTGAGGATTTCTCTCAAGTGCATTTGTGTTGCATATTTTTTTTGTGTGATGCAAATTATTTTCCTTTTTGAGATATTTTCATTTTATCCTTTAATACACATTTCATAAACAACCATTAAAAGGGGTTGAATGCATTTAGAATAAGTTTGAGGCATTTCACTTAAAAATATATATGTTGTATATTATTGATTAAAGAATAATGTAATGTCTCACTTGTGGGACATCCTAATTTCTGTATGAAATCATGTATTTTTTTATGTATTTTTTAGAAAAATCTATGATTTAGGCATAGAGGGATGTGTGTGTGTGTGTGAATGCAGATCTATTATGAAGAAACAAATACATTTATTTAAGACACCAAGAAAAATAATAAATGTTATTAGAAAACTCTAAAATAGTATACCATCATCTACATGGATGTCCTTATTTCAAAGAAAAATAAAAAAATTGATATAGATGCTAAGAGAAATGCTATATGGGAAAATTTAGGGTGAATTTTTCGTTAGTGTTTGTAAGGTAGGGGGACCAACCACACCAAGGCTCTAGGTCATGGAGAGTCAAGAGCAGAAGGCTGCCCTAGCTTACCTCAAGCTAAGCGAGTGTTTAGGACAAGGATAGAGAATGAAGAGCACTCTCAAGTGCTTCTGTCACTCTACTGATCTAAGCACTTAGATGGGACTAGATAAGCTGATTTCCAAAATTCGAAATGCATCTCAGATAGCTCTTTGCCCAATGATGACAATGCGACATGCTAGTGTCTCTTTAGTGCACCAGTGTCTGTGTGACCAGAAAGTAGAAAAGTGCAGTATGAAATACTAGAAATTCTACTAACGACCTAGTGAATAAGATTTAATGAACTAAACAAAATAATGAATTACAATAAATGACTATAGAGATGATAAAGGAGATAGAGAAAATGAGGGTGACGAAGGCCAACTCACTACGAGTCTAGTTTGCCAACAAGCCCCATGCACATGTACACCTACACACAACAAATAGAAAAATGTTGGGTCTGTTAGGGCTTTGCCTTAGTCAAACCCCCACTTTGGTGTTTTCACCTCCACGGACAACCAAATAGATAGAGAGAAATGGGAAAATGGTAAAGAAAGCAATGCTAGAATGGAAATAGAATTGAACACTACAAGAGACACAAAGCTACACAAATCCAACAAAATAAACAAAAGCGTTACCACCCTCAACCAAAGGCACTCAAGGCTAATGAGAGAGGAATGCAAGCCCACAACAATGGTAGAGTTGACACAACCACAACAATGTCGAGAGAAACTTCACTAGGCACCAAGTTGAAGCTTCTATGGTAGAGTACGTAGGATGTTGTCATGTTGGAGATGTGAAGGTAGTAGTGCAACAAGTAGCTCAAACGTATGAAACTAGTGTGTAGAAGCTCAAGAAAATTCTAGAGATATTGTAGAAGATCAAGAATTGTTAAGGAGATGAGGTGAATGAGAAAGATAGGCATTTGAAGATCAAAATGGGAGGGAAAGAGCCATTTTCAGGTTGGTTGGTCAACATAGATGCATTACACCTCATACCCAATGGAGAATGTAATATCCCTATGAACTCCAAAAGAGAGAATTTGTTAGGGATGGCAGTGTGCCGCGTAGACATCCATGCACCACGCTCACGTCCTCGACAAAAATTCCCCCGCAAACACAAAAGATAGGCGCCAAGTGGATTTTTTGCAGATGGGTGATGTGGAATTTCACAATCGAGTTTGATTTTCTAAGGTGGAGGGATGTAAGAGGGGAATTTGCAAGAGGGGTGCAAATTCACTCCTATACATTTTTCCCCCACTTTAGCGAGCACAAGTTTCAATGAGTGTTCAGTAAAGTAGATTGAAGAGTTTAGAAATGTATACCTGAATCATCGAGGAAGCACACCTCAATTTGGCGAGGTTGAAAGAACAGGGAAATAAAATAACTCCACAGATACTCTCTCCTAAGGAGGTTCGAACAAAGGACTCTGTAGATCCTCAGAACTATGAAGTTGAACATAGTACACTGAAGGCCCGCAAAACAATGATGGATAAATCCTGCAGGATGCAAGCACTTCATAGGCCCTCAAAACTACAAAGAAGGCACCCCCCAGGTACTCTCTCTTAAAGGAAGCCTGATGTAAGGGGACTCCACAAAGTTATACTGGAAAGCAGCTTCACAGGTGCACCTGCAAAGCAACATGTTAATCTACAGATAAAACATGTTAGAAAACAAAAATTAGCCACACAGGAAAATAAGTAGAAAGTCACAAAAATAGTCAAAAATTGAAGGAAGAGCTTTCAAAGGGGTCCCTTGGGAACCCTTCAAAAGAAAAGGGGTCCACTCAAGTGACACAATGTTTGAAAGTGCAAGAATGTTTTTTCGCAAATTGATTCAACATCAAGGAATCCTTTTGAAGGATGTTCACTTCACCAAGGAATTCGAAAGGAAGAAAATACCCCCTCATGAGGGGAAGGTTGAGGCTTCTCCCACAAGCAAAGTTTTTCCCCTCCTCGAAGGAAAGTTCTTCAAGTTCTTTCTTTGCAACCCATGACAAAGGAAACATGTTCCACTAGGGGTCCAAGTTGAGAATGCGATTTTCAAAAAAAATTTGAAAATATTTTCGAGAAAAGATTCATTGGCCACTGAATGCATTTTTTGAAAGTTGAAGTTGAATGATAGTTCCCCCTTAGGATGGTTTGTGTCGAACACAAGGCATGTGGCATTCTAAGGAGAGAAAAGCAAGAATGAAAAAGTGATGTTGTGGCCCATGCAACATAGTGAGACATCACCATGGTAATGTTGTTGCACATGCAAAGGACAACACATGAGCACCACATCATCACAAATCAAGCAAAGAAGAGGTAAAGATACAAAGAAAGCAAAACAATAGCATAACACACAAAGGACAATGGTGATCTAATAGTTTGGGGTTAGAGGTACTCATAAATATATATAAGTATAATAATAGTATATAGATGAACTATCATCAACCACCTACTATATTATACCATGTGAAGAATGCACGAGAAAACAAAATAAGAATAAAAAATTGGGTCAACATGGAAGGGAAGCCTAAATGACCCCAACACTTTGCATCGTCCACAATCGTCGAAAATCAATACACATAACAAAGGAAGAATGATGCCACAAATAGAGGAAGTTTTACGACACATAATCACTCTTGTATCCAAGCACCTTGGAGGGTGACAAGGGTCATCTAGGAACACATAACACAAGCACGGGGGAACAAAAACACACACACACAAACTACACTACAGATAAAAAAGAGGCGCCCCCTAACACTCATCAACCAAGAGGTCAACGACCTCCCAATCTAGATCATTATATGGGGAAGGCAGACGAGCCTACAAGGGAAAAATGTCAAGGGGGGAACCCTCCGATCCCCTTGCAACAAGAGCCAAGGAAGGAGACTCTTCGGGGTCTCCTCTGCTTAGTTCTTGTGGGGTAAGGGTCAACGACTTTACGAAGATCGCTGAAAGGGTCGGGACCTCATCCAAAGAGTAAACATGCACTTCACAGGAGTGACATGTGTTACCTCATCAAATGAGGGAGGTGACACCTGAGATTCACTGCTAGGATCATCGAGTGACTTAGGAGTAGTAGAACTCTAGGGAAGCTGGAGCCTCCTCCATCACAAGGATGATGCATGCTAATGCAGAGCCACCCTCTAAAGAAGGTGGACTCCTCTTTCACCCCCCTTTACTAGTGGGGCTATCCTCCATCTTCCGCTTTGTCGAAGGATACAAGATCCCCACGGATGAGGAAGAAGGCGTGGAGGAGGAAAAGACCACAACAGAAACCAACAAAGTGTTCGACATGTCCACAAGCTTCGAGAATGGCAGGATGTCTAGAAGGGACATTAGGAGGGATGGCTCAACCGAAGGAGAAATAAACACCTACACCTTTTTTAAGCCAAGAATGTTTATGCTCATAGCAAGAGCTAGAAGCAACACCAAGGATGACTAAACTAAAGCAGATAGGATGCTAGAGGAAGACACAACATTAGGCCCTGAAATAGGG
Organism: Sequoia sempervirens; assembly: GCA_007258455.2. Lineage (NCBI taxonomy): Eukaryota > Viridiplantae > Streptophyta > Pinopsida > Cupressales > Cupressaceae > Sequoia > Sequoia sempervirens. The sequence goes on along the minus strand of VDFB02047230.1, from coordinate 329,336,934 downwards.
GCAATCGATTTCCCTTCCTTCCTCTATAAAGTGGCCTTCTCAGTGACTAGAGCCTTTCGCCAATGCTTGCGCTCATGCGTAAGGAAATTCCTGTGACTCTGGGAGCTAGAGGTTAGAAGCTGAGATGGGACAAAATACTCTTGCTTAGCCATCAGAGTGTCCATCATAGCCATTTTCAATGGAGGGAGAGGCTCCTGGATGGGAGCAAGAGGGAGATGTGGAGAAGAGATTAGAGCAACAATGGGGGGAGTCGGCTCTAATGTCTTGGCGGTGGGCCTCTTCCCATTCACTACCTTGGGGATAGGAGTAGTAGGAGGCTGTGGAGGCTGGGACATAGAGGACTCCCCATGGGGAACCTTCCCTTTACCATACCGAATGGGCCTAGGCACCATGGGTAGAATGGGAAGTTCGAACACTAGGCGCTTGGGCTTTCGCTAGGCGGACACCATAGGATTTTCTAGCAAGCACCTAGGAGCAGAATCTGATGATGTCATAGTAGGGCGAGAGGAAGTGACAGGTGGAACAACAACACTAGAAGAAGTGGAGGAAGAATGTTGAGCATGCTTCTCCTTTTCTCTTTTTTGAGCCAAGGTGGCATCACTATTAGTCTCTAGGCAAGCCCTATGCAAGATGGCATAGGGAGATGGAGGGTATCTCACTTTAGGCATTAAGCACCCACTCTTGTACTTTACATAGGTTTGATACAAGAGGTTCATCCTAGGGGGAGCAGACCAACGGGTGCAAGAAAAAAGTGATCCAATGAATAGCTACCATGTGTAATCAGTGGTTTATAGCCGGTGTCATGGATTACATGCACTGTACCCTCATGGATAAATTTTAGACACTTATGCATGACCAAGGGAACTGCATTCATAGTGACCAACTAGGGGATTATGTCAAAGAGTAAATTCATCGATTTAGGTCCAACAAGGACCGACAAGGTGATGCAACCAAGGGGAGGTACGAAAAGTTCATTGTGTGTACGGATGGTACTCTCAGATTCATCATACCCATCTTTGTGCAGGAAATTGATCAGCATAATCTCCTCAGTAATGACATTCACTTGACACGTGGGGTCAACAAGAATACCTATTACAATGTTTTTGTTGATTGGTGTGGGGATGTATAGAGGAGATGGCTCTTTGTTATAATTCATCGGTAGGTCCTACGAGGTGAAAGTTATGCTAGGAGAATTACTCGCAGGTTGCACATATGAGATGGGTAGGTGCAAAAAGGAGGCCATCGCGTATACTAGACAGGACTTTCACAGAGCCCCCAAAAGTTTCACAATTAGATAGTGACCCAATTAAGGTTTCATTCTACAATCCTTATGGAACCTTTCAACAACCCCACTAGGGGTCATAGGTCAGGTTGACAGGCTAGGCACCTCGCAACAATCGCACCCACAACACTCCTAGGATACGAGGAAAGGAACTTTCAACATCGCTGAATGGAACCAAAATGGTTCATGTCAGGTGAACCAAAATGTAAGGTAGGGGGACTAACTACACCAAGGCTCCAGGTCATGGAGAGCCAAGAGTAGAAGGCTGCCCTAGCTTACTTCAAGCTAAGCGGGTGTTTAGGTCAAGGATAGAGAATGAAGAACACTCTCAAGTGCTTTTGTCACTCTATTGATCTGAGCACTGAAATGGGACTAGACGAGCCAGTTTCCAAAATCTGAAATGCATCTCAGATAGCTCTCTACCTGAGGACGATAGTGCAGCGCATTGGCGTCTCTTTGGTGTGTTGGCACCCATGCGGCGAAAAAGTAGAAAAGTCTAGTACGAAATACTAGAAATCCTATTAACGACTTAGTGAATAAGATTTAACGAACTAAACAGAATAATGAAGTACAATAAATGACTATAGAGATGATAAAGGAGATAGAGAAAATGAGGGCGACAAAGACCAACTCACTACGAGTCCAATTTGCTAGCAAGCCCCACACACACATACACCTACACACAACCAAGAGAAGAAAAATGTTGGGGCTGTATAGGGGTTTGCCTCAATCAAACCCCCACTTTGGTGTTTCCACCTCCATGGACAACTAGATAGATAGAGAGAAATGAAAAAATGGTAAAGAAAGCAATGCTGGAATGGAAATAGAACCAAACACTACAAGAGACACAAAGCTACATGTTGGGTGAAAATTTTGTAATCCCTTTTTAATAGATTATAAAACCTTGATTTCAACCACAACTATGTGAGATAGAATCTCTCCTCTTGGAAAGGGGAGGCGCCCTTCTTACTGCTTATTGAAACTAAGGAAAACTAATTAAATATTTACAATAACAATACGGGGGTGTGTCACATTCACGATTCTCTCTTTTTTTCGGAGAATATGTTTTACAATGTTTCACAATTTTAAGTTCTTGATGCAATACAACTTCAAACTAAAATTAAGCAGTAATTCCAATATTCCTATCTTGTCAAAGCAAAGCCTACGAATACCAGCATGATAATGATAAATAACAAATAAGGAAAGCTCACGAAGGCACAAAGTTATTCCGTAGCTTCTGATAAAGAATCCTTCAAGATAGTAACCAACATTTTATGAGAAGCACAAATCTTCTATATACTTCACAATAATCCCATGAACAACATGAATAAATATAAGCACAAAGTCATAGAAAATTCACCAATAGTATTCAATAATATCACAAATTCAAGTAATGAGTGTAACTCAAAGTTTACATAGATTTACTCAAAGCTCTTCCAATCTCAATTACTAATCACTACCAATTCAATCAAACCATAAGATAATTGTTCCCAATACAAAGTTTGGTATGCAACTTCACTTCTTTATTGATCAAAAATTAGATTCACAAAATTGAACTCAAAGTTTCAATATTCACTTCACAAGTGAGCAGCACTTCATTGCAAAAGACAAAAGGTCCCCATTACAATAGAATCCTCTCTTATTTATAGATGGGAGAGGAGAGCTAATCTAGGAAAAACCCTAACCAATTAGTTGAATTATTCAAAAATGTTGTCCATAAATGTAGGAGAACATAGTTGTTTTACATGTAATTACTTTTTCCAAAATGACATGTAAAATGTCAAAACATATATCTACATAAAGCATGAAAAATGCTAAAGCTAGGAAATCTAATCTAAGGAAAAATTTAGCCTTCTTGAACATATTTCTGCATGAAAACTTCATGATGACGTGCACTTCATCACTGTATGGCATTGGAGTGTACTTTGGAGATGACGAGGATTCTTGAGATTGAATCCTCTGATGAGATTGAAGGCTTTCTGATGCCTTTCAAATCTAAAATAAGCTAGAAATCCATCATTCTGTTCATTGAAGCTATTGAGAAAGCTTCATCTTCAAATTCTTCTTTGCGCTAAATCAACGCTTTAGTATATTATATGTAAAAGCGATAAAAAATAGTGCTTCTGCATATTGAAGGAGCTGGGTAGTTTCATGTAAAAGCGATGAAAAATAGAGCTTTTGCATGAAATATGTAAGAGTGGTGAAAAGCAGAGATTTTGCATGAAATATGTAAGAGTGGTGAAAAACAGAGCTTCTGCATGAAATATGTAAGAGTAGTGGAAACAAAAGTTCTGCATGAAATATGTAAGAGCGGTGAAAAATAGATCTTCTACATGAAATATGTAAGAGCGGTGAAAAACAAAGCTTCTGCATGTGACTTGTGGTTTGAGATGTAAAGGCGCTAAAAAACCCCGCTCCTACATGTGCCAGAAAATGACTAAGGCATGAAATATGCAAGAGTGCTAAAAATCAACACTCCTACATGTAATATGAAAAAGCGCTAAAAAATCCCGCTCTTGCATGTGTAGAAAATTTTCTAACTCCCAAAATTGAATTTTCACAACTTGGTTTAAACTACGAATTTTGACGAACTAATGAAGGTTAATGCTTAGAATGACTTTTTGAGGATGGGGGACCACACATGAGGACCGATGCAATTTTCCTTGTTTTACATGCTTAGAGTACGTGGGCTACAAAATAGACAAGCTTCGTAGGGGTTATCCCTCAAATTGAACGCGCTCAATTCAAGGATAACACTACACAAATCCTAATGAGATACAATAAAGGAAATCAAGAAATAAGATGGAGCGAGCCGAAAAAAGCCAAACGGGAGTGCGAAGAGGGTCATGGGCGAAGGAGGTCGAGGAGGCGTGGCTGCTGGAAAGCCTGCAGGAGAAGCTAAGGAAAGAAAGGGAGGCAGAGGGGTTCAATTCCAGGGAGCATGGATGGAACGGGAAAGAGAAAAATGTAGGCAAAGAGTCAAAATCAAACCCTCCAAGGCAGAGAATCCCAGTACCCCTCAAAGATGCGTTCATCCAAAAGAAGGCAGAGGTGCTGGATCTGGATGTGGCGAGTGAGGTGCAAGGGGATATCATGGATCTGGAAGAGAAGGCTCTAATAGGTAGGTTTCTGGGAAGAAAATTTGCAAGAGCAGAAATTAGGGCCTAGGCGATAGCGAGTTGGAAGGGGATTACATGGATCAATTTCCTCCCAAAACATTTCTTTGTGGCAATATTTAATTCAAAGGGGGATAGGGAGGAGGTTCTTCAGTCAAACAAATGGCTAAATGGGGAGGCTCACTTATATATTCAACCGTGGATACAAAATTTAGACCCCCTATGCTATAATCCCAAGGATGCCCCCCTCTGGATCCGCTTATATAATCTCCCTTATGAGTATTGGTCTAGGAGATTCCTGTGAAAGATCGGTAATGCAATAGGAAGAACCCTAGAGATTGACATTAGGAATGGAGAATCTTTGTTATATGCTAGAATCAGAGTGTTAGCAATAAAAGAAATCCCCCAGTCCATTAATTTAAATGTTGGCGAAACAGTTTGGGTACAACAACTAGAGGAAGAAGAATGCAAACTTTACTGTGGTACCTGCCAAAGATGGAATCATAACTCGGAGAACTACTAGAACAAGCCCAAGTCTCAGGAAGGTAGAGACAAAGAGCATAAATACATAACTCTAAAAGACAAGGTAGCTCCGAAGGAGAAGAAAGGAGATTACTTAAGTCCTGCAACCCCGGGGAAGCTAGCAAATGAATCAAGCACAAAAGAAATTAGAAAAGAGGAGGATGGGGGTCCTATAGAGGATGAGATCGGTCAAAAGATCTCCCATTTTCACCCAACAGAAGCAATCTTAGAAGTAGAAAAAGGAAGCCAAAACCTGGAAAATGCCCAAGATACACAAGCTTTGGAGAAAGTACCAGTAAAGGAAGGAATGGGGGAGACAAGGCAAGAAGAGAAGAAGGAGGAGGAGCAGTCAGGGGGAGACCAACAAGAAAGAGATGACGAAGATGAGCTAGATATCCTGGAACCAAGAGAGATCAGCCAAACAACTAACAAAGCACTCTCCATGAGAGTATCTCAAAAATTGGGCAGGAAAACAAACAAACAAAAACGGGAGGAGGAAGCAAAAGTGAAGGGATTCACAAACATCAGAGAATATGTGCTAAGGTCAAGGGGAGGCTCGGCCTCCCTGAAGGAGTAATGAAACTAACAACGTGGAATGTTAGGGGCTTAAACTCCCCTAACAAACGACGCTGCATCAAGCGTCAAATAGAAATAATGCAGCCAGAGATCGTGCTATTACAAGAAACCAAATTTCAGAAAAAAGAAGCTGAAGCTTTCATCAAATAGTTACAAAAATGGGAAGGAGTTTGGATAGAAGCCGAAGGGAGAGCTGGAGGTATGATGACCTTGTGGAGCCCCCTGAAATTCAAGATAACTATCAGTCAAGTAGAGGAGAACCTGATGCTATGTGAAGTAAAAGAACTGGCCTCAAATGACAAGTTCCTTTTATTTAACATATATGGCCCAGTCAAGACAGAAGAAAAGATGAAGTTGTGGGACAAGTTATCGAACATGATGCTCCAAAGAAGAGAAGACCTAATCATCCTTGGAGGGGATTTCAACGCCATCTTGGGAATGGAGGAAAAGAGAGGTGGTGTCGGGAGAGAAACGCCAGCAATAAGAGATTTTAGAAACTTTGTGGACAAGAATGAGCTAGTAGATGTAAAAATAGCGAAGGGATGCTACACATGGACAAATAGACGGACTGGCTATGCAAATATAGCAGAAAGGCTTGACCGATTTATGCTTTCCTGAAACTGGTTAGAACAAAACTCTCTTTGGGAAGCAGAAATCTGCCCAAACACTGGATCTAATCACTTTCCAGTGGCCCTGATAATAAAAAAGGATAAACCCCCAGCTAAGAAGACCTTTAAATTCGAAAGAATGTGGTGGCACGATGAAAACCTACTGCCACAATTGGAAACTTGGTGGAAAGAGAGGCAGGAACATAAAGGCACAAAGAGCTTCCTATTCATGTCAAAATTAGATCATATCAGGGGGAAACTGAGCAAATGGAATAAGGAGGTGTTTGGCAACATTTTCGATCAGAAAAAGTTGTTAGAAGTTGATTTAGAAGCTCTGAATAAAGCAGTGATAGAGAAAGGTATGACAGATGGGGAATACAATAAAGAAAAAGAGCTAATGGGAAAATATGAAGAAGTGTTAATCAAAGAAGAAATTTTTTGGAAAGGAAAAGCGAGGGAAGCCTGGTTGAAAGAGGGGGATCAGAATACAAGCTTCTTCCACAACACAACGAGGACCAAGAGAATCAGGAATAGGATAGATAAAGTTTGCCTCTCAAATGGGGAGCTCATAGAGGAGAGATAAGGTTACAGGAGGCTTGTGTGGAGTACTTTCAGAAGTTGTACAACCCGGAGGAGGATAGTGAAGTTCGCTGCCTGGAAGACATAACAGGTTGTATTCCAAAGCTGGTAATAGAAGAAATGAATAAATCCCTAACTGCCCCTTTTTCCAAGGAAGAGATAAGAAGGGCTGCTTTTGAACACAACCCAGACAAATCCCCTAGACCAGACGGTTTCCCAGCATGTTTTTATCATAAATGTTGGCACTTCATCAGAGAAGAAGTATGGGAGGTAGCGAAAGTTTTCCGGCAGAAGCATAAAATGCTGAAGAAAATAAATATGACAAACTTAGCGCTAATAAAAAAGAAAGAGAATGCAGATTTACTGACAAACTTCAAACCAATAGCGCTATGCAATTCAATTTACAAGATAATTTCAAAAGCAATGGCAAATAGGCTGAAGAAAATCCTGAATACAATAATCTCTAAAGAACAAACGGGCTTTACCCCTGGCAGAGAGATAATGGAAGGTATTATTGTAGCTAATGAGGCAATTCACTCGATGCAAACCTCCAAAAAAAGTGCGATGTTTATAAAACTGGACATAAGCAAGGCTTATGATAGGGTCAGGTGGTGCTTCCTTCTAAAAGTAATGGCGGCATTTGGTTTCAACAAGGAATGGCTGGATTGGATCTATGCTTGCATTTCTACTATCCATTACTCCGTTATTGTGAACAACTCCCCGTGTGGTTTCTTTGGCGGGTCACGTGGTTTATGTCAAGGAGATCCTATATCTCCATTTTTGTTTGTAATCATGGCTGAAGTTCTCAGCCACCAAATCAGAAAACAAAAAGTCGAAGGTAGATGGAAAGGACTGAATATTGCTGATGGAATGGGAACCCTCTCTCACTAGCAATTTGCTGACGACACGCTGTTGTTCAGGGAAGCAAACTTAGGGGAGGCTGGGGTCGTCAAAGAAACTGTGGAAAAGTATGAGTTTAAATCAGGTCAAAAAATTAACAAGGACAAATATGCAATCATCTTCCTCAATGTCACTAACGGTCTGCAAAAACGAATTGCAAATGTTTTGGGCTATGGTATTAGCCCATTCCCGTGCACTTATTTGGGGGTCCCAATTTTCCAAGGACTAACAAAAGCTGAGCATTGGGAGAAGGTGCTAGAAAAATGTAGGAAAAAGGCCACGAGTTGGAAAGGGAAATGGCTGACGCTCTCTGGACGGATAACAATGCTTAAAGCGGTTCTAATGGCGGTCCCAATCTACGCTATGTCATGCATGAGACTAACAAAGAAAGTTGAGCAAGATCTGAACAAGACAATGAAAAGATTCTTATGGCAAGGCGCTAATGAAGAAAAAAAACTTCTGCTTATAAGTTGGGATACAGCAAGAGAAGATAAGGACGCTGGGGGTGCTGCGTAGAAAGACTTGGAGTGGCAGAACCGTGCGCTGGGAGCTAAATTGATCTAGCACATGTTTTCAAAGCTAGAGGCTTTATGGTGTAGGATTCTTAGGGAAAAATATCTTGACAGTAATGAGCCTGATAGAATTCTAACCATAGCCAACACACGCAGGGGGTCACACACCTGGAACTTTATGTGGGAATGTCATCCAATTATAACAGACCACCTAACCTGGCAAATCAATGATGGTATGAAGGCCTCGTTTTGGTGGGACTCTTGGGGAGGGAACCCCTCTCTTAGTAGCTTGGAAGAGCTAGCAGGCTGCTTGGAAGTTGCAGAAGGACTTAAGCATATAAAAGTGGGAGATGTGCTCTCACCTTCCTCATTTTCTGGGCATCTGTGGAATAAAGACCTAATCCTTAGGTGGGGACTAAGTAAGGAAGACTCATGTTGGTTATTGGAGGAGCTGAAGAAGAGGAAAGTGGCGCCAAACATAAGGAAGGACAAGCTAAGATGGTGTGCAGCAAAATCAGGGAGTTACTCAGTTAAGTTGGGATATAAGGTAACTAAAGTACAACAAGAATGCAAAGATTGGCCATCAGTCTTGTGTTGGAACAATGCGACCCTACCAAAGGCCAGTGCCTTTTCTTGGACTGCTCTGCACAAACGCATACTGACAGGAGACAGATTGCATCTGGTAGGATTGTACGGCCCGCATAGGTGCCCAATGTGCAAGGAAAATGAGGAAAGCGCGGACCATCTACTCCTGAATTGTGGAGTGGCATTAGAAATCTGGAGTTGGCTTAGTGAGAAGCTCGGTTGGATAGGTGCAAGGCCAGGAGACATAAGGAAGCATTTTTTGAGCTGGCCGATATGGCACCAATAAGACCTTTGGGGCAATATCTGGAAGGTAAGCCCCTCGATGGTTCTTTGGCAATTATGGCATGAGAGAAACAAAATAATATTCACTGGGAAAGAAAGTAGCATAGAACAGTTAAAAATAAGCATTGAAGCAGGGATCTCAGAACTTCTAAACGCCAAAGCAAGGTCAAAATCAAAATCGAATTACTCAGCTTGGGACGACTGGTTGATGCATCGCTGGACTAAGCTAAAAGTCCCCCGCAATTTTCAAAATAATGGTTTGAGGTCAAGCAAATCCAAAAGAACAGAAGTCAAATGGGAGAGACCATCAGAAGGAAGACTAAAATTAAATTTTGATGGGGCTTCGAAGGGCAACCCGGGAAAATTTGGCGCAGGCTGTGTATTTAGAAACCATAATGGAGACATAGTTTGGGCAATCTCAAAGAAACTGGAGGAGGGAACAAATAATGAGGCTGAGTTTGTTGCGCTTGACCAAGGACTAGCTCTAGCTAAGGAGAAAAAGTGGGTTAAGTTGGATATAGAAGGTGACTCACTGATTTGCATCAACGCTCTGAAATAAAAAACAATAGTGAACTAGCACCTCCAAAGCTGGTTGGACAGAGTCTTAGACAAGCTGGAAGAAATCCCAGACTTCATACTTAGACACACGTACCGAGAGGGCAACAAAGCAGCGGATAAACTGGAAAATTTTGCAATTGAAGGATGCGAGGACATGATAAGCTCTGCCAATGTGAATGATTGGCTGGGCCTAAAAGAGGTGGCAGATAAGGACTGAATTGGGAATTATTCCAAAAGGAACGCCATCCAATCTCACAGAGGTTTAACATGTCTCTCACAGTGATGAAATTTAAGACTCCTCACCATTTGAATTGTCTGGTTGATGGTATAGTTGCTTTGTTGTTATTGACTCCCCTCAAGTAGGGCAAGTTTTTGTAAATTTTCTCCTTTTGAATGAATAGAAAGGGAGCTACCCCCTAATGGCAGCAACTATTGCATCAAAAAAACACTACACAAATCCAACAAAATAAAAAAAATCGTTACCACCCTTGACCAAAGGCACTCAAGGCCAATGAGAGAGGAATGCAAGCCCACAACAATGGTAGAGTCGACACAATCACAATAACGTCGAGAGTAGCCTCACTAGGCACCAAGCTGAAGCTTCTATGAGTAGAGTACGTAGGATGTTGTGATGTTGGAGACATGAATCTAGTAGTGCAACAAGTAGCTCAAATGTATGAATCTAGTGTGTAGAAGCTCAAGAGAATGCTAGAGAGATTGTAGAAGATCAAGAATTGCTAAGGAGATGAAGTGAATGAGCAAGATAGGCATTTGAAGATCAAAATGGGAGGGAAAGAGTCATTTTCAAGAACCGGTTGGTCAACATAGAGGTGTTACGCTTGATTCCCAATGGAGAATGTAACGTCCCTGTAGAGTCCAGAGGAAGGAATCTATTAGGGATGACAATGCGCCATGTAGACGTTCATGCATCGCGCTCACATCCCCAAAAAAATTCCCCCACCGACACAAAAGATGGGCACCAAGTGGATTCGTTGCGGATGGGTGATGTGGAATTTTGCAATTGGGTTTGATTTTCTAAGGTGGAGGGATGTAAGAGGGGAATTTGCGAGAGGGGTGAAATTCACTCCTATACAGTGTTATTTAAAAAATTAACAATAAATAAATTATTCCATAAAAATTACCTAAAAATATCATTTCCTAGGGTATCAGGAAAATTCATCACCAACAATTCACCACTAGTAATTCACCCCAACAATTCATCGTCGTGACATATTCATCGCATATACAATTCACCACCAACAATTCATCATTGAGGTATATTCATCGCATATAACTTTTTTATGTGTTCAACAAAATCTTTATACTTTTTCTTTTTTGGGTGCTCTTGGCCACTTAAATATTGAAAAATGTATACATGGTGAATATACCACGGCGATGAATTGCTGGTGGTGAATTGTACACGTGATGAATATGTCACGACAATGAATTGCAAGCGGTGAATTGTTGGGGGTGAATTGGTGGTGGTGAATTTTCCTAGAGCTCATTCCCTAAATACTAGATTTAATGATCTAACTCCAACAAATAATAAAAAATAATATTTGTAGTAAAATGTATACATATGATAAAATGTCACTGGATAAATATAATTTAAAAAATTAGTTAAAAAATGATAGAAATAATTCTCTTAAAATTATAAACTAAATCTAAAGATAAAATGCACATCTCACTAGTTTACATAATCAAATTAAAATCTTATTTGTTCAATACAATTAACAACAAATAAAAAATGTTGATTATCAGTGTCCCACTTGACTAAAAAATGGGGCATACTATTGTGTTTTCTAAGTGTGGCATGCATAACTCAATTTTATGGATCAAATTGTGTTATCAAAATCAATATTTCTTGTTGAGAAAGTGGTATTAGAGCTATTTTTGTCGATCCAATCATCATATTAGGGAGGTGGTATTAGAGTTGGTCCTTTCTTGTGATGATAGGGAAATACCAAAATGAGATTTTTTCTAGGGGTTTCTTAACTTGTATTCAAAGCATTATGATTTTGTTGCAAAAGTGCAAAGGTTTGGGATGTTGAATGCACTAACAACAGAGTTGTAAGGGGTTTCCAAATCTATTTTTTGTGTGCAACAAGGTTTCAAAGAAATTTTGGCATACTTGTGGTTTGAGCATTTTTAGAAGGTGTACACTGGGCCAGCCATCAAAGGACGTGGATTTGGTACTCTTGGTGGATTGCTAATTCAAAGTACTTTTTGGGTCACACCATTTGGAGCTACCTATTTTATGGGTACTCTAGTTTGCACTCTCTTTTATTTTGTTGAGGTGTGTCTTGCATGTGATTTTGCAAGTTTACAAAGACCAAAGATTGGGAAATGTTTGTACTTTAATGCATGGTTGCAAGAGTGCATTTTTTCTCTTTGAGAAGGGTAATATTTGTTGCATCTTGTAATGTTGAAATAGTTTGTTGAAGAGTAGAGAAGCAAGAAAGTGGAATGTGTAGGGTTGCATGCTTAGAGGGGGTAATAAAGATCAGGGATAAAGATAATGTGTATAATTCCTAGGTCGCTTTTGAGGCCAAAAGTTGCACATGAGTGGAATTAATGGACATGTTGTTTAAATAATGCTTCCAAGGACTAATGTAAATATGATTTTTTTTTGAATTTTTCCCATGTGTTTCTTCAATAAATTAAGGGGAAAGTCGCCATGTTTGGAGATTGGATGGATTTGGGTGTTGCCAAGCCACATTATTGTTGCATATTCTTGTTCCTCCCAAAATTTATGCATTTTCAAATTAAATGGAATCACATTTCAAGTTCTTACACAAAATTTATGGCTTTACATGTGTTGTTGTTAATGTCATTGAAGTTGTTGATGAAGTACACTAGAGTTGTTGAAAAAGACACAATTGTGATTGAAGTCATGAGTAGTTGTTGTAGGAAATCATGATATGCCTTTTTAATCTTTTAAAAATGATTGTTAAATTATTTTGGTAACTTTACAAGTGGCATAAACATTGTATGTGAAAAAATATGCATCATATAAGTTGTAAAATTATAAAAATGATTATGAAAGACCAAAAACCCAAATTTTAATTAGAAACCAAAAATAGTGAATTTTAGGGTTCCAAAGAATGTGATGCTTTGGTTTGTTTTCCTTTTGGTATTCTCTTTAGCTAAATGAATCTTTTTGACAAGTATTCCACAAATAGAACAAGGGGGATTCCCATTTTATTGTTGGTTTTAGTCCAACATAGGATTATTGCATGTTGTTGGAATAGTTTTCCTTCGTGTAGAGAGTAGTTGCAGGTTCATGGAAGCTCCAAATATGAGAGAGGGCTCCATGGTTGTCAAGATGGAACGCTGTTTACCTACATATCATGCCTTATTTTAGCTTTTATCTCATTCATGATGGAGGATGTGAGTTTTTTTGTGTAGAGTTGTGGGTTTTAGTCATTCTCTCTATTTTATGTAGGTTTTATTCCTTTCTACAATTGTAATAGGATTTGTTGCAAATTTATGTCATCTTCAAGTTAGTCTATAGATGTGTTGGAGCTTGGTATAAGATGTAGATCATTTATAAATCCCATGAGGTGGTCTATACACATGTAAGGTTGAAGATTAGTGGCATGAGGAGAAAGTGCTCACTCCTCTAGGAATTTTCTACCATTTGAGGGTCTCTCTTGAGTATATTTTTGTTGCATATTCTTTGTATTTGTGATGCAATTTTTTTCCACACTTCGAGATGTTTCTAGATCTTATCCTATAATGCACATGTTATAGGTAGTTGTTAGTGGTTAAAAGAACTTAGAGGAAGTTTTTGACATCTCATTTCCAAATCTATACATTGTGTATCAAAGTGCAACATAACTACCTAGAGTTTATAAATCAAAGAGGTTGACAACTTAAACAATCTTAAATCACTAAAAAAATTAAGTATTTAACCCAGACACATACTTTCAATAGGACTGGAAGAGAAAGGTCTCAAGATATTAGAGCTCATTACTCACAAGTGTTAATGCATATAAAATTAATTTCCTAGATATATATGCCATTTAATCCAAAATCTTCAAGAGATTTTGTGCAATGGTGGTGGAGATGCATTCCAAAAATATACGGTGCAAATTCATTCTAAGAAGTTTGCAAATGTTTAAGGTACATATTCATTCCAAGGAGTTTGGCTAAATATAAAACTAAAAAACTTTATCAACTTATATTTTTGGACTTACTTGCAATTGTTCAAGGTCAATGAATATTCAAAGCAAAAATCCTACTATATAGACTTATCAACTAACTTTTGAAAAACCATAGAATTGTCTAAAGTGGCTTAAATTTCCTATTAAACATATTGTATGGGATGAGACAGATGCACTTCAAGCTCCCTAGGATGAATTCATACCTTAAATGTTTGGAAATTTGAGGGACTTTAGTGAATGATAAAATCTAACTTATGCAATAGCAAAATTAACAAGGTCAACCAAGTTCTTTTCATGTATGTGAAAAGAGAAAATAATTAATAATGAATAGTTTTTTATTAAAAAATATTTTCATTAGAAGAATGTGTGAATATTATAACTATTCATGGTAAGAGTCAATTGAGAGTTGTTCATAGGTTGAGCATGATAAATACATAAGTATGGCCACTACTTCATACTTAATAGCATTGGTGTCATCGTGATCTAAATTTTTTGTAGGTGATGAAGGATTTGTTGTATCTATAATAGAGGAACAAGATCAATCTATTTTTGTAGGGTTTGAATATGTTGACATGCTCGCTTTAACAAAAATTATGCCAAAATAATTATAGTAAAATTTGTTACATTCACACAAAGACTTTACCATTTGATTAGATGATTGCACTATGTTTTAATGACAGCAATATTCCCATAATGTCATGTGCATACCAAATCTCTTAAAATAGATTAAATTCAAAATAAATGTAATCCAAACATTGCAATCATTATACTTGTTTTTAGTGAAAGCATAATAAATACTTAGAATAATAATTTCACCTTACATATGAAAATATTGAGCAAACAATTTTAAAAAGCCAAAAACTTTAAGAAGTGATAAGATAATTGATGAAATATTTCAAATAAATTAATAACAATTGAAAATAAATACAATTCACATGTTATAGTCATCATATTTGTTTTAAATGCAAATATAATAAATGTTTAAAATATAAACTCTACATTATATAAAAATATGGAACAATTTTTTTAGCAGTATTTAATATTTAATGTCAAAAGACATTCTACAATAACAACAAGGAATAAAGTGTAATGGTGTAAATATGTTAACAAAAGCTTTTATCTTTTTATTTAAATTTGGTTGCCACTTATATCTCAAAATATTAATATTTAAAAATAAACATAATGTTTCTAAAATAAGCAGCATATAAAATTTATGTCTCCATATATACAATAAATAAAATAATTCTACAATAAAATAAAATAACTCCAAATTAATATCTCTCAACAGAACTAATACATTAAACATCAAAAACATCAAAATGAAAAAAGACAAATTTAATTGCTAAGACAGGAATTAATACATTAAACATCAAAGTCCAAAGCCAAATTTAATTGTTCGATGAAAAGAAAAGTCAGAATTTTTTTTTGGAAAGCACATGTTAACTTCTCTTACACAATACAGGAGAAACCATACTACATCATGGAAGGCATGTTGATTACAGGAGATGAATGGAACACCTTGCTTAAATTTACATTAAATCTCAATGATTGCTTTCTTTTGTAACTTGTCTCCTGTGAGCCTGCGGGGACAGACCTCTCCTCTTCACTCATAACCTTCAAATCATTTTTGTTTACCCAAGAATGCGCTCCTCCTATTCCTGTCGTCTTCCCCCTTCTAATCAAGAAGAGCTCTTGAAGAAGCTCCTTCATGGAGGGCCGCCTCTTCACATCCTCATTTAGACAAGCTTCTGCTAAATTAGCCACACTTGTCATGGCTTCCATGTGATCATTTTCCACCAACCGAGTGTCGAATAATTCAGCCAGGAGGCCCTTGCCTTTTCTAGACAGAAATAAATCTGCCAAGATACGTTCCTCTTTTGCTCTGTCTACAGACATAGGCCTCATGCTGGTTAAAACCTCCACCATCACAACCCCAAAGCTGTAAATATCTGTTTTCTTCGTGAGTTGAACAGTCTTGTAGTAATGTGGATCCATATAACCCAATGTCCCCTTAACATCGGTAGTCACATGGGTATTGTCCAATGGCATTAGACGTAAGACGTGACAATCCGAAGTCTGATAGCTTGGCAGAGCATGTGGAGTCAAGTAAAATGTTTGCAGACTTAATGTCTCTATGTACAATTGGAACCGAAGCAGAAGAATGCAGATAAGCCACTGCTTCTGCAGTCTTTATTGTTATATGTAACCTCTTATCCCATGTCAAGAATTTGGTCCCATCCTTTACATGGAGATGATCTGACAGTGTGCCGTTGGAGACATATTCATAGACCAGTAATGGAATTCGAGTTTCCAAGCAGCAGCCCAAGAGTTTTATAATGTTTCTGTGATCGATCTGAGACAGAATTATGACTTCATTGATGAATTGATTGATCTGTTCCTCATCAACTTCTTTGCATTTTTTTATAGCCACTAATCGGCCTTCTGCCAGTTTTCCCTGGTAAAAGTTCCCAAAACCTCCAATTCCTACCTTGAGATCTTCAGAGAAATTGTTGGTTGCCTTTACAAGCTCTGCTTCTGAAAATATAGTGACTTTCCTCCGCCCTCTGTCTGAGGAGATGTATTCCTGAAGAAGAAGGCCTCTGTTTTGCAGAAAATACTTTCTTCTCAGAAGCACCTGTTTCCTTTTCTTCACTACCCAAAATATGCCCCCTGCAATCACTGGTCCTCCTACCAAGGAGGAAAAGATTCCTGCTTTACACAGTAGCAATATTCATGAGCCACTGCCGAAAAGTTTTAGAATCTACTGTAGATGGGTATTATTCAATTTCTACATAAACTTCAAAAATAAAGAAAATACCTATAAGCAGGGGAGACAGTATGCTGTCGTTTGTGCAGCTGATTTTACCATCACCTTTCCCCTTTGCACATAAACAGTTGTAAGAACCATTCGTGTTCACACATCTTCCCACCGGTGGTGGAATGCAATGATTCATTGGCGAAATACCACATTCATTTATATCTGTAGGATTCCATTTCAAGTAACAAATTTACATTAGCCTGTCTGTAAATGAACACTGAAAAAGAACAAACCCAATACCCACTGATTTATTAATTTTGAAATAATATGAAAGGCTAGAGCTGGTGATTATCCACTACCAATTCATCCCCCAATTAATGAGATTGGTTGCTATTTCATCTTTTATTTTATATGATAGACTCCCCCTTTTTGTGTCACATTCTGTTCAGATGCCCCATTCAGGAGCATCTTTTACACTAGAAGCCTTGTCCGTTGGGATTAAGCTGCAATATTTTACCCATTTGGAAGCTCTTTTACTTTTACCACTTGTGCTGGTCTCAGTTGAGATGAATTAATTACTTTTGTTTGTGAAATACAATAAATAAAATTCTTTTGTCGTTCAAAACCATTAGAGGAGAAATTAAAGTAGCAAAAAGAATAGACAGACAGCAAAGCAAACATGGTTGTTCATACATTTTCATATTAAGCAGGTGAGGCGCCGGGATCGAACTATAAATCCATGTTGCTTATAATATGGATAACCCAATTCAAGTTTGGTTGTGCACTGAGCAGACGTTCTTCAATAGAGTATGTACAACTCTCAGGAGGCAGGGGATTCCGTCACTCCGCCAGTGACTATGGGTACTTCTAAGTTTACTGAACTGATAGGAACTTTCAAAATATAGATAATCAATGTTCCTTAGAATGCTCCTTGTGAAATTTGGCTGTGGAGAAAATCTTCAGTGTGGTAACTACAGGGATTCATGGGGTCCTAGTGACTAGAGGTCATACCGACTTGCAATTGAAGGTGAGGATCTACTACAACTAATCCATTTGCCTGTGGAGAAACTCTTCAACAAGTGATACAACAAATCCCAGGAGGCATGGCATCCCAGCGACCAGGGGTACACCTAATTGTACTAAGTTTGAGGAACAACTTCCGCCCTGCGAAGGTGAAAAGCCCAATGATTTTAGGTGTGTGCTCGGCAAGAGGGTTTGCCCTACATACTTTACATACCCTCTACCTAGCGGAGTTTTGAGTGAATATCAAGGGTACATCTCAATTGGCAAAACGTCAAGTAAATAGCCTGCAGATACTGTTGGCATGATAGAGTCTTCACCATAAAGAATATGAAGAAGTGGAGAATGAGAAAAGAGAAAGCACACTTCTCCATTAGCAAACTCTACAGTGGGATGCATTTTTCTAATATTGCGTGGCAAAAAGGGTTTAGTTTAGACTTTAGATCATTATCTGACTTTTAGAGTATGCTATCTGGGTTACGGAGTGTGGTTGTGTTGTTTGCAGCCCAGTTACCAATATTTTGGACTGGTTTTTAGCCTAAATATATACCAAGTATTGTGAAAACATTTGCTGTCATTGGTAATGACATGGAAGTACATATATAATGTTTTTGTGTATGGATAGAGGGCAACTCTATTGTCTGTCGTTATAAGTATCTCCATAGGGTGAAATTGCTAGTTATTTACAATTAAGATGCTGTTTATTCCTGTTTGACTGTGTGGAAATGCTCTAGATTAAAAGTGCCTTTAGTTCTACGTAAATAAACTACTTTCATGTTTCATGAAGTGTCACTGTAATATTGTAAATAAATTATGTCCTAATCAATTAAATGAAGAAAACAACCCAAAAATAAAAGTTTAGTACCATACCAGTGCACTGGATGCCTCCCTGGTAACCATCACCCTCATACCCCTCGTCACTGTAAATTTTAAACAAGCAGAGAAACACATAAAACAGAAGAAAAAAAGACAAGACAAAAATCAAACACAATATTTACATGTTTCACCAAAATTGGCTATATCCACGAGAAAGCAGGGAATATCTCTATTAACAGTAATGGTCTGTACTCATGTATTTATACAAATCTCTTCGAATATGAAGAGATGGGAGAATACGAATGGTCATGTGACCATTGGGCTTCACATCCCAACAATCTCCCCCGTCAAGTCCAATCGGCACAGCCATGCACTGTGTCATCCCCTGCATTTCCATCTTGTCTTCACATTGCAACCAGGCTGGAAATTTTTAACTTTGCCAAATATTGTTCACGAACACTTTGAATCAATCTTCTGCGAGCCAAATCAGATAGAACAAAGGTTAACACGAATGCACCCATTAATCCATAATCAGAAACATCATTTTGTGCAGGTTCAAAATACACTATACCATCACCTACATTTGTGCTTCCCTTCTCTGCATCACTTCGAAACATAGATGCTTGGAACGGCCTTCTAAATTCACTTGACTCTACGCTGTAATAACCATGCAGAAACTGCAAATCCCGCACCTTCTTGTAATCATTTCCACAATTATTTGCAATCTGATCCATACCATCCTTGCTTATATTTAGCTCTGTTTTCAATTTATGAAGCTACTCAAACAATCTTAAAACTTCTCTTTCTTTGCTCAAAGATTCTCGTTGTTCTACATCCTTCTTAAAATCCAGTTCAGCCGCTGGCAACAACAACACATGTAGTAATTGTGTAGAAATATCCATGTGTTGCACACCAACCTGCAAGTGACTCATAAGCAACAAATCTCGAGTAGCTAAAAAATCATCTAATATAGCAAGGTGATAAATGTCACAAAGCATGGCCCTTGCTTTTATCCGTTCATCACCATACTTGTAGATAAGAGAAACCAGTATGTCCATCAGGGTCCTACACAACACAATCTCAGGAGTAACAATGAATGCTGGAGTCCTGAGCGACACATAAGAAACCGAAGGGTCCAAAATCTTATACCCCTCCTGTGGAAACATAGCATCCAGCTCCTCATCTGTCAAAGGCCTATTTCTTTCTTCGATATCCTTTTCCCACCCAAGCAAATTATACTGCTCAGGAGTAATGGCACCTCTCAAACTGATCGCAAGAGGAGTGGGTGTAGGCAGATCAATCCCACCCATGGGAGTAACGCCTGGTGTAAATGAAGAAGGGGTTGCACTGCCCATCGTTGCCGATGTCTCGTCCCACCTTGACCTCTGCTTCTTGGGTGTAGGAGTGGCCAATCCAGAAAGCTTTGGAGATGCATCCCAAGTCATTCCTGCAGGAGTAGCACCAGGCATGACACCTCCAACAGGGATTGCATCCGCATCAACAAGCCTCCCAAGGGTGGGTGTATCATCCCATCTATTACGCCTGTTAAATGTCGGCGTGGCATCAACATTTGCCCTCCCTGGAGTTGGCATCACATCCTGCTGAGTGGCCCCAACCTCCTTCCCCTTCTCCTTCTCCTCCTGATGCTTCTTCACATTAAGCCTCAACGTCTCCTCTTTCTCCCTCTTCAAAGCCTCCTCGCGCATAACATCCGCATAGGTTCGAACTACAACGTCTGGGGTTTTATCCCCCATGGCAAAGGCATTATTTCTGTCAGGCGAGATAATTACAATGCCATTGGCATCTTTCTCAGCCGCCATATCTTCGGGAATCTTGGGATGGACCTTGAACAGAGCATCCTGTGCAGGTGACGGCCTCTCAACGGCCCTAGCATGGTGATCTCCCTCCGCCTGCACAAAACAAGGATCATCCTCAGGAGCCTCCTTCTCTAGCCCGCCAACAAAGACCTCCAATGTATTATGCTTCCGCCTGTCAGAAACATGCATTTTCTTCTGCATTTCAGTATCCACATCCTGCTTCGGCCTATACAAAGTAGAGAGAGTATTATGGGCTGTAAACAAACCCTTGTCATATACATTGTATTGATCATCCGTCGCAAAACCTGACTCCATCCCCTTCTCCTGGTTAAAGAGCCTTTGATCATACATAACTTCACCGCCATTTGCAATTTTCTCATTGACATCAATATCATCAACCAACATATTGTTCAAACCAACTGCCCCTGAGACAACCGCACAGGGGCAATAAGCTTGAGACTCGTCCCGTGAGGCCATCTCTTTTTGTCATGGGTGTCTTCGCCGTCTGCAAAAGTTTGGCCAATATATGCCACAGCTGCATCAAGAGTGGGAAAAGAAATAAACCCAACATCCTCCTCATCCTCCTCCTCTTCAGTTGAATCCTCTTCTTTTTTCCAGCCATCCCACCAGTGTACATGGTGTTTCTTTTCAACTTTCACATACACAACATCACTCTCTGCTGAAACTAAATTGCCAAGAAATTCTTCAATGACAAATTGAGCATCATCATCTTCTTCCATCTCTGCTCAACCTCACCAAGCTCTGATACCAATTGTAAATTTTAAACAAGTAGAAAAACACATAAAATAGAAGAAAAAAAGACAAGACAAATAACAAACACAATATTTACATGGTTCACTAAAATTGGCTACATCCACGGGAAAGCAGGGAATAATCTCTATTAACAGTCATCAGATACATAGTTTGTACTCATGTATTTATACAAAGCTCTTCGAATACGAAAAGATGGAAAAATAAGAATGGTCATGTGACTGTTGGGCTTCACATCTGCACACCTTGTAACCGGTCCGGGTAACATCAAGGCAATGAGCATTCCTTGAGCAGGTAAGATTACGCATTTGTTTTGGGAGGAACAAGTATCAACTTTAATGCCCCAATCGATCTTGAGACCATAAGTAGCAACCCCAAGTCTTCCTTTATCAGGAGCCTGTATCTTGAAGGTTGTGGGGTAGAGTATGGTAGAGAACACACATTCTCTAGATGACAGCTGCTCGTACGGCTGCACTGAAATATTAACTCTTCCCCAATTTTTTATCAAGGTAATTTGGCAGCAACCAGACCCATTACAATAGTCTGGCTGGTAGATTTTCAAACAAGAGGCCGCACACATTCCTCCAACCATTTTGTAGCTTGATTGAAGGGTAGTAGGAAAGAAGGATCTGTTGGCGTAACAACCAACCGAGGAAAACACATTGGATCCCGATATTGTGAAGGGTCCCTCCCTCGGAAGTGAAAAGAATTGGTGTGCACTATGCGAGACGTTGCAATTGATGGCTTCCAGATGAGTAACATTGATTAGCAGAGAGTTGTATGAGAGACTTAAGACCCGGTATTCACCTGTAGGTGTGGAAATGATTGGGATGCTCCCCTCTCTGAATGTGGAGTTTTGTTTGCATACAAGAGAGAAGTTGGAGTCCCCACAATTCGATCCCTGGATGTTGAAGGGGTAATTTATCTTGAGATACCCGCATGTCTGTGGATAGCTGCAACCATTACCTCCTTTCACCACACTCAACCAACTTGTCATACACAGGGCAGTAATTATTGCCAGAGTCTCTGTCATTCTTTTATCTCCAGGAGTTGACATGAAAATTTGTCCAAGAGTTGACATGAAAATTTGGACTTTGAGTACCAGGCCCAGATAATTTTTAATACCCTTATATTTTACTTTTCTCAAATTTCAAATCTAAAGAACATGTTGTGCAGTGCTCCCATACCTAACTACAAAAATTTGGTACGTGTATGCTAATAAATATAAAGTTTGTTGTTTGTTAATTTGTTTTTTTTTTAAATTATTGAATAAAGCATAAGGAATTACAATTAATAATAAATGCAGTTTCAAAAGAAGACTGATAAGAAAGAAAACAACAACACTAAAAAATTTACAATGTCTCAATTATACAGTCAGTAAGTATCAAGCTTATGACATCCTTGAAAAAACTAGCAGCACTAAAGATTTTATAGTGACACAATTACACAACCAGAATGCAGCGATCTTATGACACCATAACACTCTGAATTTAAACATGATTTGTAATTGTCTAACACAACAAATAAATATGTTAAGTTATCTTTAGTTTGATTTAAATAGTTTATACAAATTTTGTCTGTACATTTTTTACTACATGATTTTCTATTTAAAAAATAAATAAATATGTTAAGTTATCTTTAATTTGAATTAAATGGTTTATAAAAAGCTTACTATGGTATTAATTTGAGTTAAATACTATGATAGTAAGTATAATATTAAGTTGGAGTGACATATTTGTGTGTTATTAAATTATATATTAGTGAAAATATCTGAAGTTGATATCAAATGATTTATAGATATTTTTTATTTTTTTATCAAGATGTATATTCTTATATTATTTTAGAGTTATATTATTATTTAATTGTCTTAAGACTTTCACAATATGATAATTTAAGAGATTTTGGATGAGTTTATAAGAAGGAAGAATTTTGAAGGTATTAAATAATTTACTAATATTGATGATTATTTTTAAAGATACCCAAGAGTTCCACAATAAATATGAACCATAAGAACTTAGATATATTTATAATTATCCTTTTAAGTCAATTCATGCAAACAAAATAATATTTTATTGTTCTTTCATGCTTGGAGTTGAGTTTTGAATATTCTATTGAAATTATAGGAGATCAATGATCTTTTTTTTTTGGATAAGGGCATTTGCAACTACTATGTCAAATAAAAATATTATTTTTGCTGTGATTTTATACATGTCCATATCCTATTCTAAACGGTCATTTTTGCATAGGCTTAGATGATACAAGCAAATGTTATGAAGACTAGATTTAAACCTTCTAAATGCATTTGCTTAAATATTTCCAAGGCCTTTTCAACTAAACCATTTTGTGCACATACAACAATCATCTCATTCCTTGAGACCACATTTCTTTGCGATATTTCATTAAAAATCCTTGAAGCCTTGTCAAGAATGTCATTCTAAGCATATCTCACAATCATGACATTCCATAAGCCCACACTTTTTTAGGCATTTATCAAATAGTTTGTGTGCCTTTTGTATTCACCCACACTTCAAATACATATCTACCACAACATTTTCAATTACAACATTTGACAAAAAATCACTTTTCATTATGCTTTCATGGATGTCCATACCCAATTCTAAAGATCCATTTTAGCACAAGCTAGTAGGATATTGACAAAGATTGTGGAATTTAGCTTTACACCTACCCTTGCATTTTCTCAAAAGTTTCCAATTCCTTTTCAACAAACCAATTTTGTGTTCTCATTTCTTTGAGGTGCATTGTCAAATAGTGCAATTGTCTTGTGTACTCTTCAACATTTTGAATACATCTTTACAAAACAAAAGAAAAACATATTTTACAATGTTCTTCTTGCATCAACTCCATGGTTAAGGTAACGATTTAAAACAAATACAATAGAGAAATTTAAAACACTAGAACCTAATTAAGCAATTCAATTAATCTCAAATGAATACTAAAATTTAGATACACTAGAAGCAAACCACTATAAAATTGAGAGGAACAAATCATATCATGTAGTGCCACACACTTATTGTTATGAACAAATAGTGTTTAATATACAAAATTGATACACATTCTTAGGAATTTGATGGATGTTGTTACCATGTTCTAAAGATCCCAATTTGGCATAGGCTAGATGATGTTTGAAAAGGTTGTGGAGATAGGCCTTACACCTACCAATTACATTTTCTTAAAAATTTCCAAGGCATTTTCATTATACCATTTTATGCATATCTTGCAATTATTTTAGTCTATGAGATAACATCTCTTTGAGACATTTTGTCAAATAGTTCACATGCCTTTTGTATACTTTCACATTTTGTATACATGTCTACTAGGGCACTTGTAACAACTAAAACATAGAAAAAGGTAAGTGTGTGATCCAAAATGGAATAGTTAAATGGATGTATGATGCACCTACACTTCATCTATTTTCATTAGGAAAAGAGATCCCAAAAGGTAGGATTGACTTTCAACCCTTAGGTGAGTCAACCCTATTAGGAGTATCTGTTGTTTTCCTTATGATAGAAAAGTGTCAAATATGATTGAAATGCACTTTTGGGAGATGAAAATAAAATTCCTTGATAAACTTAGCCACTCCTGTACCTTTGAGCGAAGGTACCTTTGCTCGAAGGTGCCAAAAATTAAAAAAAATGCATCTACATCGAAATCTCTTCAGAAATTTCAATTTCAAAAACGAGGATGGACCTACAATGAGCTTAACTTGACAAGATATTTTGTAAGATCGTAGAACTCAAAATGAGCTTTCCAATAAGTATAATTTTGATGTTTTCATTTTATCATGTATTTAATTTTTAATTTTTATTGAACATAGGTTTTTCTTCGAACATCAAGCTCTTTATTCTGCAAAGGTTAAAAAATAGTAAAACATTGTAAAAAAATTCAAAAAATATCCTTTCCCTCTGTATTGATGTTCTTGTTTCACAAAAAAAAGAAGGATTTTGACATATACACAACAAGTTATGTTGGACAACACACACGTATGTCCAAATTATAGTTACAATGACTTCAAAAATTAATTAAAAAATTATGTAATCAAAGATTATGAAAAAATATTTGTTCCCTCCATATTGATGTTGAGAATCTATATTTTAAAACTTAATATTTTATCCTTTATAGAGAAAAAGTTATGGTGGACGACACAAATGTTACTTTCTGAAAATGTTGTTTTTGTTCAAAACTAGTTATTAAAGGAGATGTTGAAAGATTCATGATTTATTTTTGAATTTTTAAATATATATATTTAGAATCTACACAAAATTTTCGCAAATCACTAGTTCGCATCATCTTCAAATTCTTAATGGTTTAGTTATTATAAGTCTCAGAAGATGAAGATTCAGTTAAAAATATTGATGTAAATGTTCATCTTGGGAAAAAAGTGAGACACAGTATTGTGGGATCACCCACATCCATCATGTAAATATTTAAATATATCATTCCTTCAAAACATCAATAATTAGGCTCACATTTAATCATGACATAATAATATATTTCATTGAACTGAAGCATAATAATAAACCAATCATGTAAACACACAAAATGCCACCAATCGACATGTTGAGGAATCATGTCTAGAACATGCGATGGTTCATACACACCAATCAGAGTCATAAATAATCACCATAATAATCATGAGGAAGTGGTGAAGCTAAAACATTGATCTCACATTAATAAGATGAAAATGGGAGAGGCACTACATTACTTCCTCAAACATAAGTTTGAGGTCTTTGAGCAATTTTAAGATATTAAAGATTTTGCAGAGAAACAATCTCGGAAGTTCATCAAGATTTTACATATGGATAATGGGGGTGAATATGTTAACAATCAGTTTGAACAATTTTGTGCTTCAAAAGGAATCAACATGCAACACACAATTCCATACAGACCTCAACAAAATGGTGTCACAAAATGTAAGAACATGTCCTTGAAAGAGATGGAAAATTGTTTGATTCACTCCAAATCCTTGACACCTCAGTACAAGGCAGAGGCCATTAACTATGTGTGTTACGTCTAGAACTAAGTTCCTCACAAATTTTTGAAAGGGTAACTCCTTTTTCAAGCTTGGACTAGTCGAAAACCAACAGTTAAGCACTTTTAAGTGTTTAGTCCTCTTGCATGAGCCCACATTCCAGTAGAGAAACATAAGGCTATGGATCTGTAGAGTTAGCCTTGCATATTTCTTAGGTACCCAAATGACGTCAAAGGTTATAGGTTTCTCCATGTCCCACCACTCATAAGTTGTTCATTAAGAGGAGCACATTCGTTTCAAGGATAGCCCTTCCAATTCTTCTCCTACCACTTTTCCATCCACCATCAAATTTGAGACATTGCATCGTAATGAAAATTCTTCAAAGGATCTAAATCCTCCTAATATTGTTGAGGAGTCTTCTTTCTCCACTTTAGATGGCAACAGTGATGATGAGGATTCACTTTCCTCTCCTAGTCATCATTCATAGGTTGATGATTCTCCTCCAAACTCTCTAGCCTCAACACCTCTTTGGGCTCGACAGATATTGGATTTAGTGGGTGATT
Organism: Sequoia sempervirens; assembly: GCA_007258455.2. Classification (NCBI taxonomy): domain Eukaryota; kingdom Viridiplantae; phylum Streptophyta; class Pinopsida; order Cupressales; family Cupressaceae; genus Sequoia; species Sequoia sempervirens. The sequence continues at coordinate 329,310,513 of VDFB02047230.1, read as the reverse complement.
GGGTTGGTGATCCGTCAGACACAAGGAGAACAAGGTCATAGTTTTAGTAGGCTCCACATCTCTTTGTTGTTTCATCTTATGATCCACAAGCATTTCAAGAAGCTTAGGTATCCTTGAGTGGGAAGCTGCTATACAAGAAGAGTCCAATTCCTTAGAGAGGAATCATACATGGGATTTGGTCCCTCTTCCTAAGGGAAGAAAACTTGTTTGATGCAAGTGGATCTATTGAACAAAATTCATAGCAGATGGGTCAATTGATAAGCATAAGGCTCGCTTGGTCATGAAAGGATTCTCCCAAGTTCAAGGGATTGACTACTTTGATACTTTTGTGTTAGTTACCAAAATGAATTCCATCTTAATTGTCCTTGCTATAGCTGTAACCCATCATTGGGAAGTTCATTAGATGGATGTGAAGAGTGCCTTTCTTCACGATGACCTTTAGGAGGAAATCTACATGGAGCAATCACAAGGGTTCATTTAGGATCCTTCACTTGTTTTTTCATCTTTGGAAGTCTCTTTATGGCCTCAAATAGGCTCCTAGAGCTTGGTATGCCAAGATGGACTCCTTCCTTTTGGTAATTGGGTTCACTCAATGTCATTATGATTCGAACATATACATTTTACAGTGGGATGAAACTCTCACATTTCTAGTTTTCTATTTTGATGACTTATTGATCACAAGGATTCACTCATCCACCATCAAAGTAGTGAAAAATTATTTGCATGATAGATATTTGATCTCAAAATTGGGTCTTTTGTAACTTCTTAGGGTTGAGATCACTCAGTCATCTTCTAGTATATTCCTTGGCCAACCCAAGTATGCACTTGATATAATCTCTATATTTTGCATGGCTGACTCTAAACCTGCACCGAATCCATTTTTGTTAGGGGTCAAACTTGAGGCTAAGTGTTTTTCACCCTCGGTTGATGGCACTTTATATCGACAGTTTGTTGGGAGTCTCATTTATTTGACTCATATGAGACCCGACATTTTATATGTCGTGGGAATGGTCTCTCGATTCATGCAAGAGCCACATGAGTTGTATTAGAAAGTAGCTAAACAAATCCTCCACTATATTCAAGGTACTCACAATATGGGCTTTAGTTTACAATGGGTGTGGATATTGAATTAGTGAGACATATAGATTCATATTGGGCAAAAAAATCTCAAGATCACAAGTCTACTTCAAGGTGTTGCTTCTCACTTGGTTTTGGTCCAATTTGTTGCTCCGGCAAGAAATGGTTTGCAATTGCTCTTTTACCGACAGAGGTCGAGTATCGAGGGGCAATTATTGCCACCACTGAGGCTATTTTGCTTCAGAATATTGTCACTAAGTTCATAATTCAATTTTGAAAGCCTATAATCATCTTTTGTGATAATTAGAGTGCCATATAAATCTCAGGAATCTAGTTCATCATCAAAAGATGAAACATATTGAGATACATATGCAACATATTCGAGAGCTTATTCAATAAGGCATCATTGATCTTAAGTATTGTTCTACATCGGAGCAAACTGTGAACATCTTCATCAAACCCTTCACAGAAATCAAGTTCCTTCATTTGCAAGCTTTGTTTTGGGCATAGAAGTGTTTGCTTCAAGAGGGGCTTTTAGTCCATTTTTTCTCTCTATTTAGGGGGGTTATTCCTCTTATGGGGGGATTCTTCTTTTGGGGGGATCTCTATGTACATGGGTACCTCATAGGCTTGTTTTGTTGGGACCCATCTTTTCACACACCTAAGTTATGCTTAAGGGGGTGTTAGTGTAGGTTTTTTATTTTCCTTATGTTAGGGGTATTTCTTTTTTCCTACACATTATTTAAGCTTGCTTAGGTTTATTAGGTGTGGCTAATGTGAGGACACATGGTGAAATACATCAACTACATTTGTCACTCTCTCCCACACATGAGTAGTTGAGCTACACATCCTCTTTTGACTTGTGCCACCTCTCATAACCACTATTTTGTCCTTACTGAGTAGGTTATGTGGTATTTAGGTTTCTCACCCTCTTTTGGCTTTATGTGCCACCTCTCATAACCACTATTTTGTCCTTACCTGAGTAGGTTATGTGGTAGTTAGGTTTCTCACCCTCTTTTGGCTTTATGTGCCACCTCTTATAACCTCTCTTTTGTCTACACTAGGAGATTATGCCACATGTTTTTTCATTTATCAAGTAGATAAAACCTCCTACCTTTTATGGGTAGTAGGAGTTAATGCACCTTTTGGATGTATATGCCCTATTATATACAACACTCTACTCTCACCTTCACTACTTTGGTGATAGCTCCGTGAGACTATTGAGAGTATTTTCAATTTCTCTTGCATTGTCTTTTCTTTTTTTTTTTTTCTCTTTTTCATATTCTATCTCCACTCTATTATTTTGATCTTCAGTCATCTATTGATTAGAGTTGTATGTGATCTACGACCGACATTAGATCCTAACTCAATTCTCACTTTTTGAAAAATATAACAAACACGATATTAATTATATATAATGACTTATTTATTTACTTAAATATTTATAATTTAATTAAAATATATTTTAAATATAAAAATATTATTCAATAAATTAACAATTTTAAAATAAATAATAACAACATATTAATATAACTTTTATTAAAAATAAACATAATTTATAAATTTAAATTTTATATTTCAATAACTAAATTTTATATATATTCAAAATAAAACGAAATATTCACTTAAGTTCTCTTTGAAATGTGGTGTATGTGTATTTTATAAAAAAAAAAATTAAACATTTATATGGACTCTACTCTTTCTAAAATAGTTTTAAAGAAACAAAAGACAACTTAAAATGAAAGTGAAGGAACCATATATATATAATATTTTAGTGAATAAATCTCTAGTCTAAATATGGACAGATTTTTTGGCCTCCCTCTATACTTATATAAATGTTAAAGAATTATAATGAAACACATAACCTTCACTCTTTCATGTATTCCATTTAGTTGAGCTAAGAAGATGTTTTTCTAGTGAAAGACCAATTAAGTCGTTTACGTAGTGAGCCATCATTCAATAAAATAATATAATTTTGGAAATAAATTATTGTTATTCATTCTACATTTTTAATATTTCAATTGTTCATTTTACTAAATGAAAAAGCTTTAAAATGAAAAGAAGATTCCCTGCACACATATTCCTATGTTATCCAATTGGCAACCATATTTCTAAAGGTAATAAAATGATATTTTTAATTCTATGGTTGATTAAATGTATGGAAAACTATTTTAAAAGTAATAATAATGGTATGTGTTTTAATTGTATGCATGTGAGGAGCACATGTTATATTAGATTGTATTATAGAAAGAAGAAAAACGAAAAAAGAATGAATTGTTAATTTGGTTATATTATGTCAAATGTCACTCGATAAAATAATTTAAAAAATGACAAAAAAATCTTAAAATTATAAACTAAATCTAAAGATAAAATGCCACAACTCATTAGTTTACATAATCATTAAAATCTTATTTATTTGTTCAATACAATTAACAAAAAATAAAAAAATGTTGATTATTAGTGTCCCACTAGACTAAAAAATGAGGCATACTATTGTGTTTTCTAAGTGTTGCACGCATACTCAATTTAATGGATCAAATTGTGTTATCAAAATTAATATTTCTTGTTGAGGAAGTGGTATTAGAGCTAGTTTTGTTGATGTAATCATCATATTAGGGAGGTGGTATTAGAGTTGGTCCTTGTGATGATAGGAGGAAATACCAAAATGCGATTTTTTCTTGGGGTTTCTTAACTTGTATTCAAAGCATTATGATTTTGTTGCAAAAGTGCAAAGGTTTGGGATGTTGAATGCACTAACAAAGGAGTTGCAAGGGGTTTCCAAATCTATTTTTTGTGTGCAACAAGGTCTCAAAGAAAGTTTGGCATGTACTTGTGGTTTGAGCATTTTAGAAGGTGTACACTGGGTGAGCCATCAAAGGACGTGCATTTGGTACTCTTGATGGATTGCTAATTCAAAGTACTTTTTGGGCCACACCATTTGGAGCTACTTATTTTATGGGTACTCTAGTTTGCACTCTCTTTTCTTTTGTTGAGGGGTGACTTGCATATGATTTTGCAAGTTTGTAAAGACCCAAGATTGGGCAGCGTTTGTACTTTATTACATGGTTGCAAGAACGCATTTTTTCTCTTTGAGAAGGATAATATTTGTTGCATCTTGTAATGTTGAAATAGTTTGTTGAAGAGTAGAGAAGCAAGAAAGTCAAATGTGTAGGGTTGCATGCTTAGAGGGGGTAATAAAGACCAGGGATAAAGATAACGTATCTAATTCCTAGGTTGCTTTTGAGGCCAAAAGTTGCACATGAGTGGACTTAATGGACATGTTGTTTAAATAATGCTTCTGAGGACTAATGTAAATAGATTCTTTTTCGAATTTTTCCCATGTGTTTCTTGGATAAATTAAGGGGAAAGTCGCCATATTTGGAGATTGGATGGACTTGGGTGTTTACAAGCCACATTATTGAGGATTATTAAGTTGAGATTTCTTAAGATTATTTTTTGTTTGGTGAGCTTTAGGGGACCAAAAGCTTCTTGGTTAAAAATATGTGATTTTAAATTAGTCAAGTTGTTTGGATATATTTTTGACATTTGGACCATTAAGGTCATGAGTGTGTAGTTGTATTATAGGGCCAAAAGTAGTAGTCAAATAAGGTCAAATATAGAGTATTTTTGTATATTCTTGTTCCTCCCAAAATTATATTCATTTTCAAATTAAATGGCATCACATTTCAAGTTCTTACACAAAATTTATGGCTTTAGAAATGTAGTTGTTAATGTCATTAAAGTTGTTGATGAAGTACACTAGAGTTTTTGAAAAAGACACAATTGTGATTGAAGTCATGAGTAGTTGCTATAGAAAAAACATGATATATCTTTTTAATCTTTAAAAATTGATTGCATTAAATTATTTTGGCAACTTTACAAGTGGCATAAACATTGTATGTGGAAAAATATGCATCATATAAGTTATAAAAATATAAAAAAATGATTGTGAAAGACCAAAAACCCAAATTTTAATTAGAAACCAAAAATAGTGACTTTTAGGGTTCCAAAGAATGTGATGCTTTGGTTTGTCTTCCTTTTGGTCTTATCTTTGGCTAAATGATTTTTTTTGACAAGTATTCCACATATAGAACAAGGGGGATTCTCATTTTACTATTGGTTTGAGTCCAACATAAGATTATTGCATGTTGTTGGAATAGTTTTCCTTTGTGTAGAGAGTAGTTGTAGGTTCATGGAAGCTCCAAAAATGAGAGAGGGCTCCATGGTTATCAAGATGGAACGTTGTTTACCTACATATCATGCCTTTTTTTATCTTTTATCTCATTCATGATGGAGGATGTGTGAGTTTTTTTGTGTAGAGTTGTGGGTTTTAGTCATTCTCTCTATTTTATGGAGATTTTAGTCCTTTCTACAATTGTAATAGGATTTGTTGCAAATTTATGTCATCTTCAAGTTAGTCCATAGATGTGTTGGAGCTTTGTATAAGATGTAGAGCATTTATAAATCCCATGAGGTGATCTATACACATGTAAGGTTGAGGATTGGTGGCATGAGGAGAAAGTGCTCACTCCTATAGGAATTTTCTACCATTTGAGGGTTTCTCTTGAGTATATTTGTGTTGCATATTCTTTGTATTTGTGATGCATTTTTTTCCACACTTTGAGATGTTTCTATTTTATCCTATAATGCACATGTTATAGGTAGTTGTTAGGGGTTAAAAGAACTTAGAGGAAGTTTTTGACATCTTATTTTCAAATCTATACATTGTGTATCAAAGCGCAACATAACTACCTAGAATTTATAATTCAAAGAGGTTGACAACTTAAACAATCTTAAATCACTAAAAAAAATAGAATATTTAACCTAGACACATACTTTCAATAGGATTGGAAACAAGAGAAAGGTCTCAAGATATTAGAGCTCATTACTCACAAGTGATAATGCATATAAAATTAATTTCCTAGATATGTAGGTCATTTAATTCAAACTCTTCAAGAGATTTTGTGCAACGGTGGTGGAGATACATTCCAAAAATATAGGGTGCAAATTCATTCTAATTAGTTTGCAAATGTGTAAGGTACATATTCATTCCAAGGAGTTTGGCTAAATATAAAACTAAAAAACTTGATCAACTTATATTTTTGGACTTACTAGCAATTGTTGAAGGTCAATGAATATTCAAAGCAAAAATCCTACTATATAGAGCTTATCAACTGACTTTTGAAAAACCATAGAATTGTCTAAAGTGGCTCAAATTTCCTATTAAACATATTGTATGGGATGAGATAGATGCACTTCAAGCTCTCTAGGATGAATTCATACCTTAAATGTTTAAAAATTTGAGGGACTTTAGTGAATGATAAAATCTAAGTGATGCAATAGTAAAATTAACGAGGTCAACCAAGTTCTTCTCATGTATGTGAAAAAAAGAAAATAATTAATAATGAATAGTTTTTTATTAAAAAAACATTTTCATTAGAAGAATGTGTTTGAATATTATAAAATTCTTGGTAAGAGTCAATTGAGAGTTGTTCATAGGTTGAGCATGATAAACACATAAGCATGGCCACTACTTCATACTTAATAGCATTGGTGTCATTGTGATCTAAATTTTTTGTAGGTGATGAAGGATTTGTTGTATCTATAATAGAAGAACAAGATCAATCTATTTTTGTAGGGTTTGAATATGTTGACATGCTTGCTTTAACAAAATTTATGCCAAAATTTGCTACATTCACACAAAGACCTGACTATTTGATTAGATGATTGCACTATGTTTTATTGACAACAATATTCTCATAATGTCATGTGCATACCAAATCTCTTAAAATACATTAAATTCAAAATAAATGTAATCCAAACATTGCAGTAATTATACTTGTTTTAGTGAAAGCATAATAAATACTTAGAATAATTTCACCTTACATATGTAAATATTGAGCAAACGATTTTAAAAAACCAAAAACTTTAGGAAGTAATAAGATAATTGATGAAATATTTCAAATAAAATTAATAACAATTGAAAATAAATACGATTCACATGTTATATCATCATATTTGTTTTAAATGCAAACATAATAAATGTTTAAAATATGAACTTTGCATTATATAAAAATATGGAACATTTTTTCAAAAAATATTTAATATTTAATATCAAAAGACATTCTACAATAATAAGAAGGAATAAAGTGTAATGGTGTAAATATGTTAAAAAAGTTGTTATCTTTTAACTTAAATTTGGTAGCCACTTACATCTCAAAATATTAATATTTAATAATAAACATAATGTTTTTAAAATAAGCAGCATATAAAATTTATGTCTCCATATATACAATAGATAAAATAATTCTACAATAAAATAAAATAACTCCAAATTAATATCTCTCAATATTTTTGTTACACCCCAATTGTGTAATTACTATTTACTATTACTATTTAGGGTAAATGTGAATGTAATGTGAATTTTGTGGATGAATAAATTGTGCTTGCACTTTGTTATAAATGCATTATGAATGCATGTTATCTCATTTAATGTTACGTGATGAAATGCATATATGAGAAATGGATGGATATTGATTTGATATTCTAACTTTGGAGATGTATTATGTGAAATGCATATTTTGTCAAATAGCTAACTACCTTAGGCATATGTTAGTGGATGCAGGTACATGTTCAATTCTTCCAAGTAGAGGGGAAGTATCACTCAGGAGAAAGTCTTGGTCGGGTAACTAGTAACGTAACCTATATGAGCTTACACACACCACAGTAGAATAATTGAGTCGGGTTATTATGTGGGAAGTTGGTAAGTCATCCTTAGTTTGATATGCCTGCATTAGTAAGAGTCTTGTTTACTATTGAATGCATTATTGGGTGATGTCTAGCTATTTGAGCTTGTGAGTTCTTCCTTATTACTATGCTTGTATCGATGAGTAGGTCATACAAGGAATATGTATGTACGTACACACAGACATGTCAATGATAGACCATACACATGAAGAAACGCGTACATAAGGGTACATAGGTAGACGTATCTATGCACACTTATGCATGAGTTGCTTATACGGATGGAACTATCCCATGGATCTAATGAAACGTATATGTATACGAATAAGTATATCGCTAGTAGGCTCTTATCAATACAATAGTAATTGTGTATGATTTTGGTGTGTGAATCGAATGTGTATATGTATATATATAAAGTATATACATATATCCATATGTATATATGTATCGATATACGTGTATGGTGGAAAATGGACATGCCCATACGAATGTATTGATATATGTATACATACATGTACATGTACATAGAGGTATATATATATATATATATATATATATATATATATATATATATATATATATATATATATATACACAATCGATATATTGTTGTAACAATGTGATTGTTATCTTAATTGTATTCATATGTATATCAAAATATACTTGCTTTATTCACATTTGATAAATATGGATATAGTAACATATGTATATACATATACATATATACATATATATATGTGTACCGATAATATGTATATATATGTATGTATATGTACATATATGTTATGTAAATATATATTTAAATATTATATATGGCTTTGAAGTCGATTATCATTAACAAACTTAGAGGCCGATTTAATAACTAAATCAAAGGCCGAAGTATGATATATTTGTGACTGTATTCTAAAGCCGCATATTACTCTTATTGACCACGTATGAAGAGTTCGTATTCTGCAATCAATGAGCAGCCATTAAGTCGATATATGGAGAAAGACTAAGTCGACACCTTTTGTAGAAACACCTTGGACTTAGTAAACTCTAAACACCATATCATTGAGCAAATATCAACATTTGTAAAATGTGTATAAGGTAATGAACATCAAGTCGACGACTTGGTCAAATTGTTTAAATGTGTGAATCTACTCATACCAAGACTTAGTCGATGCATGTTTGGTGTTGTATATTTGATATTGACTGATTCAAATATAATGTAAACCACACCAACTCTGTAGGAGGTTATTGATACTTTGGTGCCACCTTTGAATCCTATTTTTTGTAGATGTCTATTGTGAAGGCAATTCAAATTACACCTTTTTCATCATGTGCTTATTTGAACTAGTCTCTTGATGTTATCATCTAAAGAGATCGACCTGTAGCTTGTTTTAGCTGAGTATGTGCTTATATGTGTGCCACCTTTTAACTGAGATGATTGTGAGTTGTTTTGCATGGTAATTGCTGTCAAAACTCATGCCTAATCTGTAGGCTGAGTGGTATCCAACCTGTTGTATAAATAGTAGAGCAAGCTCACTTGTTTGGGATGCCTTCCTTATTCATTTGTGCTCAACATTTTTATGTGCATTAGCTCTGCATTCCTATTTGCTTAATTCTATTATATTCTGTGAGAGAGAGTTATGAGTGGCTATGAGAGTATAGTATATTGGGAGAAGTATTTTGTCAACTTGTGAGTTAGAGTTTACTGTGACTTTGTTGGAGAGATCGAAACTAAGCTAGTTGTTGTTCTGGGAGAGTTGTGTTGCAACTAGTCAATTGGATAGCTTATTACAAGCATGGGGATAATCTTCCTTTATTTGGCTTAGTTTTTGAAAGATTGTTTCTTGATTGCTTTAACTAGTCTATTGTGAATACTTGCATTTAGGGAAAAGTAGTGATTGCTTTGAAAGAGAGTAGAAGTTGTTTACTCTGTTGTGAAATGCTTGTAATTACTCCATGATAGAAGAGATTGTTTTTCATAGGTATTCTTATTATACTAGATGTGATTAAACAAGAATAGCTTAAGGGATACTCATAGCTAGTTATTTGATTATGCTAGATAGCTAGTAAGTTACTCCTAGGATTGTTATCCATTGAAGGGAGGGAAGTAGTACTTTTTCTTAATGAGTAGAGATACCTTAAGTTTGTGTTAAAGGTGATAGGTTAATTCTGGGATTTAAGTTTACTCATGGGAGGGATTACCTATGCATAGATATAATGGCCTTAAGTCAAAATGAGCTTGAAAAGTGTAAGTGAATGGTAGACCATCACTCGAAGTACTGAGTGACAACACTTTGGCCAAAGTAGTGTGATTGTCTGGGGCTCCACTGTTAGTTCATCATGTCCATTTAATGCACGATAGTTACCTTGTGTAGGGTTATAGAACCTAGTCATGTAGGGCACAACACTAAGCTCGGTGTGGTTTGTTGTACAAGGTTACCCAACCAATCTCTTCGTCGAAGGGTAGGGCCATCTATCTTTGATAGATGTGCGGGGGACCGCATATGAGTCAGTGGTTGGCGGAAAAATGCTTGAGTGATGCTTCTCCTCCTCAGCATGTGACAAAATCAAAGGTTTTGAAAACGAATTCCTAGACTGGATCTATATCTTATGTTCTGAAGCTCTGTGGAGCTGTGTTTGTAAATGTGTACATTCTTGTAATATTGTAGATTGGTGAAATTATAATGTAATACAAAGGAAGTTTTAAAATAAGTGTTATTTCAATAGTGTATGTAATTTATATTGTGGAAAGAAAATTTTTTATTGCTATGTTTTGGCATCATGGTTTATCACTTTAGGTGAAAACATTGAAATTTTTACTGTGAAAAACACCGGAATTGTTACAATTTTTTAAATAAATATATTTAAGATATCTATACTAATTTAAATAAAATTAATAACCATCCTAATATCAATTGCTGCACATGTTAAACATCAAAGTCCAAAGACAAATTTAATTGCTAAAACAGGAATTAATACATTAAACATCAAAATCCAAAGCCAAATTTAATTGTTCGATGAAAAGAAAAGCCAGAAGAAAAAAAAATAGCTTCTCTTACACCATGGAAGGCATGTTGATTACAGGAGATGAATGGAACACCTTGCTTAAATTTACATTAAATCTCAATGGTTGCTTTCTTTTGTAACTTGTCTCCTGTGAGCCTGCGGGGACAGACCTCTCCTCTTTGTTTACCCAAGAATGCGCTCCTCCTATTCCTGACGTCTTCCCACTTCTAATCAAGAAGAGCTCTTGAAGAAGCTCCTTCATGGAGGGCCGCGTCTTCACATCCTCATTTAGACAAGCTTCTGCTAAATTAGCCACACTTTTCATGGCTTCCATGTTATCATTTTCCACCAACTGAGTGTCAAATAATTCAGCAAGGAGGCCCTTGCCTTTTCTAGACAGAAATAAATCTGCCAAGATACGTTCCTCTTTTGCTCTGTCTACAGACATAGGCTTCATGCTGGTTAAAACCTCCACCATCACAACCCCAAAGCTGTAAATATCTGTTTTCTTCGTGAGTTGAACAGTCTTGTAGTAATGTGGATCCATATAACCCAATGTCCCCTTAACATCGGTAGTCACATGGGTATTGTCCAATGGCATTAGACGTGACAATCCGAAGTCTGATAGCTTGGCAGAGCATGTGGAGTCAAGTAAAATGTTTGCAGACTTAATATCTCTATGTACAATTGGAACCGAAGCAAAAGAATACAGATAAGCCACTGCTTCTGCAGTCTCTATTGTGATCTGTAACCTCTTATCCCATGTCAAGAATTTGGTCCCATCCTTTCCATGGAGATGATCTGACAGTGTGCCGTTGGAGACATATTCATAGACCAGTAATGGAATTCGAGTTTCCAAGCAGCAGCCCAAGAGTTTTATAATGTTTTTGTGATCGATCTGAGACAGAATTATGACTTCATTGATGAATTGATTGATCTGTTCCTCATC
>VDFB02047230.1:329277665-329298646 GCA_007258455.2 Sequoia sempervirens | reverse complement strand
TAAATTATTGAATAAAGTATAAGGAATTAAAAATGAATAATAAATGTTGTTTCAAAAGAAGACTGATAAGAAAGAAAACAACAACACTAAAAAATTTCCAATGTCTCAATTATACAGTTAGTAAGCATCAAGCTTATGATATCATTGAAAAAACTAGCAGCAAAGATTTTATAGTGACACAATTACACAACCAGAATGCAGCGATCTTATGCCACCATAATACTCTGAATTTAAACATGATTTGCAATTGTCTAACACAACAAATTAATATGTTAAGTTATCTTTAGTTTGATTTAAATAATTTATACAAATTTTGTCTGTACTTTTTTTATTATATGATTTTCTATTTAAAAAATAAATAAATATGTTAAGTTATCTTTAATTTGAATTAAATGGTTATAAAAAGCTTACTATGGTATTAAATTTGAGTTAAATACTATGATAGTAAGTATAATATTAAGTTAGAGTGAAATATTTGTGTGTTATTAAATTATATATTAGTGAAATTAAATTATATATTAGTGAAAATATCTGAAGTTGATATCAAATGATTTATAGATATTTTTTATTTTTTTATCAAGTAGTATATTCTTATATTATTTTAGAGTTATATTATTATTTAATTGTCTTAAGACTTTCACAATATGATAATTTAAGAGATTTTGGATGAGTTTATAAGAAGGAAGAGTTTTGAAGGTATTAAATAATTTACTAATATTGATGATTATTTTTAAAGATACCCAAGAGTTCCACAATAAATATGAACCATAAGAACTTAGATATATTTATAATTATCTTTTTAAGTCAATTTATGCAAACAAAATAATATTTTATTGTTCTTTCATGCTTGGAGTTGAGTTTTGTCAAAGAGTTCAATATTCTATTGAAATTATAAGAGGTCAATGATCTTTTTTTTTTTTGGATAAGGGCATTCGCAACTACTATGTCAAATAAAAATATTTTTTTCTGTGATTTTATACATGTCTATATCCTATTCTAAATGGTCATTTTTGCATAGGCTTAGAGGATACAAGCAAATGTTATGAAGACTCGATTTAAACCTTCTAAATGCATTTGCTTAAATACTTCCAAGGCCTTTTCAACTAAACCATTTTGTGCACATACAACAATCATCACATTCCTTGAGACCACATTTCTTTGCGATATTTCATTAAAATCCTTGAAGCCTTGTCAAGAATGTCATTCTAAGCATATCTCACAATCATGACATTCCATTAGCCCACACTTTTTTAGGCATTTATCAAATAGTTTGTGTGCCTTTTGTATTCACCCACACTTCAAATACATATCTACCACAACATTTTCAATTACAAAATTTGACAAAAAAACACTTTTCATTATGCTTTCATGGATGTCCATACTTGATTCTAAAGATCCATTTTAGCACAAGCTAGTAGAATATTGACAAAGATTGTGGAATTTAGCTTTACACCTACCCTTGCATTTTCTCAAAAGTTTTCAATTCCTTTTCAACAAACCAATTTTGTGTTCTCATTTCTTTGAAGCGCATTGTCAAAAAGTTCAATTGTCTTGTGTACTCTTCAACATTTTGAATACATCTTTACAAAACAAAAGTAAAATATATTTTACAATGTTCTTCTTGCATCAACTCCATGGTTAAGGTAACGATTTAAATCAAATACAATAGAGAAATTTAAAACACTAGAACCTGATTAAGCAATTCAATTAATCGAGCAAATGAATACTAAAATTTAGATACACTAGAAGCAAACCACTATAAAATTGAGAGGAACAAATCATATCATGTAGTGCCACACACTTATTGTTATGAACAAATAGTGTTTAATATACAAAATTGATACACATTCTTAGGAATTTGATGGATGTTGTTACCATGTTCTAAAGATCCAATTTGGCATTGGCTAGATGATGTTTGAAAAGGTTGTGGCGATAGGCCTTACACCTACCAATTACATTTTCATAAAAATTTCCAACGAATTTTCATTATACCATTTTATGCATATCTTGCAATTATTTTAGTCTATGAGACAACATCTCTTTGAGACATTTTGTCAAAAAGTTCACATGCCTTTTGTATACTTTCACATTTTGTATACATGTCTACTAGGGCACTTGTAACAACTAAAACATAGAAAAAGGTAAGTGTGTGATCCAAAATGGAATAGTTAAATGGATGTATGATGCACCTACACTTCATCTATTTTCATTAGGAAAAGAGATCCCCAAAGGTAGGATTGACTTTCAACCCTTAGGTGAGTCAACCCTATTAGGAGTATCTATTGTTTTCCTTATGATAGAAAAGTGTAAAATATGACTGAAATGCACTTTTGGGAGATGAAAATAAAATGCCTTGATAAATTTGGCCACTCTTGTACCTTTGAGAGAAGGCACCTTTGCTCGAAGGTGTCAAAAATAAAAAAATGCATCTACATCAAAATCTCCTCAGAAATTTCATTTTCAAAAATGAGGATGGACCTACAAATGAGCTTAACTTGACAAGATATTTTGTAAGATTGTAGCCTTCAAAATGAGCTTTCCAATAAGTATAATTTTGATGTTTTCATTTTATCATGTATTTAATTTTTATTTTTTACTGAACATAGGTTTTTCTTCGAACATCAAGCTCTTTATTCTACAGAGGTTAAAAAATAGTAAAACATTGTAAAAAAAATTTAAAAAATATCTTTTCCCTCTATATTGATGTTCTTGTTTCACAAAAAAAATAAAAAGGATTTTGACATATACACAACAAGTTATGTTGGACGACACCACGTATGTCCAAATTATAGTTACAATGACTTCAAAAATTAATTAAAAAATTATGTAATCAAAGATTATGAAAAAATATATGTTCCCTCCATATTGATGTTGAGAATCAATATTTTAAAACTTAAAACTTTATCCTTTATAGAGAAAAAGTTATGGTGGACAACACAAATGTTACTTTATGAAAATGTTGTTTTTTGTTCAAAACTAGTTAATAAAGGAGATGTTGAAAGATTCATGATTTCTTTTTCTTTTTTTTTAAATATATATTTAGAATCCTCACAAAATTGTCGCAAATCACTAGTTCACATCATCTTCAAATTCTTAATGGTTTAGCTATTATAAGTCTCAGAAGATGAAGATTCAATTAAAAATATTGATGTAAATGTTCATCTTGGGAAAAAAGTGAGACACAGTATTGTGGGATCACCCACGTCCATCATGTAAATATTTAAATATATCATTCCTTCAAAACATCAATAATTAGGCTCACATTTAATCATGACATAATAATATATTTCATTGAACTGAAGCATAATAATAAACCAATCATGTAAACACACAAAATGCCACCAATCGACATGTTGAGGAATCATGTCTAGAACATGTGATGGTTCATACACACCAATCAGAGTCATAAATAATCACCATAATAATCATGAGGAAGTGGTGAAGCTAAAATACCGATCCCACATTAATAAGATGAAAATGGGAGAGGCACTACATTACTTCCTCAAACATAAGTTTGAGGTCTTTGAGCAATTTTAGGATATTAAAGATTTTGTAGAGAAACAATCTCGGAAGTTCATCAAGATTCTACATATGGATAATGGGGGTGAAAATGTTAATAATCAGTTTGAACAGTTTTGTGCTTCAAAAGGAATCAACATGCAACACACAATTCCATACTGACCTCAACAAAATGGTGTCACAAAATGTAAGAACATGTCCTTGAAAGAGATGTAAAATTGTTTGATTCACTCCAAATCCTTGACACCTCAGTACAAGGCAAAGGCCATTAACTGTGTGTGTTACATCTAGAACTGAGTTCCTCACAAATTTTTGAAAGGGTAACCCCTTTTCAAGCTTGGACTAGTCAAAAACCCATAGTTAAGCACTTTTAATTGTTTAGTTCTCTTGCATGAGCCCACATTCTAGTAGAGAAAAGTAAGGCTATGGATCCATAGAGTTAGCCTTGCATATTTCTTAGGTACCCAAATGACATCAAAGGTTATAGGTTTCTCCATGTCCCACCACTCATAAGTTGTTCATTAAGAGGAGCACATTCGTTTTGAGGATAGCCCTTCCAATTCTTCTCCTACCACTTCTCCATCCACCATCAAATTTGAGACATTGCATCGTAATGACAATTCTTCAAAGGATCTAAATCCTCCTAATATTGTTGAGGAGTCTTCTTTCTCCACTTTAGATGGCAACAGTGATGATGAGGATTCACTTTCCTCTCCTAGTCATCATTCAGATGTTGATGACTCTCCTCAAAACTCTCTAGCCTCAACACCTCTTTGGGCTCGACAGATATTGGATTTAGTGGGTGATTGGGTTGGTGATCCATCATACACAAGAAGAACAAGGTCATAGTTTTAGTAGGCTCCACATCTCTTTTTTGTTTCATCTTATGATCCCAAACATTTCAAGAAGCTCAGGTATGCTTGAGTGGGATGCTGCTATACAGGAAGAGTCCAATTCCTTAGAGAGGAATCATACATGGGATATGGTCCCTCTTCCTAAGGGAAGAAAACTTATTTGATGCAAGTGGGTCGGTTGAACAAAATTCATAGTAGATGGGTCAACTAATAAGCATAAGACTCACTTGGTCATGAAAGGATTCTCCCAAGTTCAAGAGATTGACTACTTTGATAATTTTGTGTCAGTTACCAAAATGAATTCCATCTGAATTGTCCTCGCTATAGCTATAACCCATCATTGGGAAGTTCATTAGATGGATGTGAAGAGTGCCTTTCTTCACGATGACCTTCAGGAGGAAATCTACATGGAGCAATCACAAGGGTTCATTCAAGATCCTTCACTTGTCTTTTCGTCTGTGGAAGTCTCTTTATGGCCTCAAATAGGCTCCTAGAGCTTGGTATGCCAAGATGGATTCCTTCCTTTTGGTAATTGGGTTCACTCAATGTCATTATGATTTGAACATATACATTTTATAGTGGGATGAAACTCTCACATTTCTAACTTTTTCTATGTTGATGACTTATTGATCACAAGGATTCACTCATCCACCATCAAAGTAGTGAAAAATTCTTTGCATGATAGATATTTGATGTCAAAATTGGGTCTTTTGTAACTTCTTAAGGTTGAGATCACTCAGTCATCTTCTAGTATATTCCTTGGCCAACCCAAGTATGCACTTGATATAATCTCTATATTTTGCATGGCTAACTCTAAACCTACACCGACTCCATTTCTGTCAAGGGTCAAACTTGAGGCTAAGTGTTTTTCACCCTTGGTTGATGGCACTTTATATCGACAGTTTGTTGGGATTCTCATTTATTTAACTCATATGAGACCCAACATTTTATATGTCGTGTGAATGGTCTCTCGATTAATGCAAGAGCCACATGATTTGCATTAGAAAGTAGCTAAACAAATCCTCCACTATATCCAAGGTACTCACAATATGGGCTTTAGTCTACAATGGGCGTGGATATTGAATTAATGAGACATATATATTCATATTGGGCAAACAATTCTCAAGATCACAAGTCTATTTTAGGGTGTTGCTTCTCACTTGGTTTTGGTCCAATTTGTTGCTCCGGAAAGAAATGGTCTGCAATTGCTCTTTTACCGACAGAGGTCGAGTATTGAGGGGTAGTTATTGCCACCATTGAGGCTATTTTGCTTTAGAATAATGTCACTAAGTTTATAATTCAATTTTGAAAGCCTATAATCATCTTTTGTGCTAATTAGAGTGCCATATAAATCTCAAGAATCTAATTCATCATCAGAGGATGAAACATATTGAGATACATATGTAGTATATTCAAGAGCTTAGTCAATAAGGCATCATTGATCTTAAGTATTGTTCTACATTGGAGAAAACTATGAACATCTCCATCAAACCCTTCACATAAATCAAGTTCCTTCATTTGCAAGCTTTGTTTTGGGCATACAAGTGTTTGCTTCAAGAGGGGCTTTTTAGTCCATTTTTTCTCTCTATTTAGGGGGGTTATTCCTCTTATGGGGGGATTCTTCTTTTGGGGGGATCTCTATGTACATGGGTACCTCATAGGCTTGTTTTGTTGGGACCCATATTTTCATGCACCTAAGTTATGCTTAAGGGGGTGTTAGTGTAGGTTTTTTATTTTCCTTATGTTAGGGGTATTTCTTTTTTCCTACACATATTATTTAAGCTTGCTTAGGTTTATTAGGTGTGGCTAATGTGAAGACACATGGTGAAATACATCAGCTACATGTGTCACTCTTTCCCACACATGAGTATTTGAGCTACACACCCTCTTTTGACTTGTTGTGCCACCTCTCATAACTTCTATTTTGTCCTTACCTGAGTAGGTTATGTGGTATTTAGGTTTCTCACCCTCTTTTGGCTTTATGTGCCACCTCTCATAACCACTATTTTGTCCTTCCTTGAGTAGGTTATGTGGTAGTTAGGTTTCTCACCCTCTTTTAGCTTTATGTGCCACCTCTTATAACCTCTCTTTTGTCTACACTAGGAGATTATGCCACATGTTTTTTCATTTATCAAGTAGATAAAACCTCCTACCTTTTACGGGTAGTAGGAGTTAATGGACCTTTTGGATGTATATGCCCTATTATATACAACACTCTACTCTCACCTTCACTAGTTTGGTGATAGCTCCGTGAGAGTATTGAGAGTATTTTCAATTTCTCTTGCATTCTCTATTTTTTTCTCTTTTTTCATATTCTATGTCCACTCCATTATTTTGATCTTCGGTCATCTATTGATTGGAGTTGTATGTGATCTACAACCGACATTAGATCCTAACTCAATTCTCACTTTTTGAAAAATCTAACAAACATGATGTTAATTATATATAATAACTTATTTATTTACTTAAATATTTATAATTTAATTAAAATATATTTTAAATATAAAAATATTATTCAATTAATTAACAATTTTAAAATAAATAATAACATATTAATATAACTTTTATTAAAAACAAACATAATTTATAAATTTAAATTTTATATTTCAATAACTAAATTTTATATATATTCAAAATAAAACGAAATATTCACTTAAGTTCTCTTTGAAATGTGATGTTTGTGTATTTTATAAAAAAAAAAATTAAACATTTATATGGACTCTACTCTTTCTAAAATGGTTTTAAAGAAACAAAAGACAACTTAAAATGAAAGTGAAGGAACCATACATACATACATACATACATACATACATACATACATACATACATACATACATACATATATATATATATATATATATATAATATTTTAGTGAATTAATCTCTAGTCTAAATATGGACAGATTTTTTGGCCTCCCTCTATACTTTTATAAATGTTAAAGAATTACAGTGAAACACATAACCTTCACTCTTTCATGTATTCCATTTAGTTGAGCTAAGAAGATGTTTTTCTAGTGAAGACCAATTAAGTCGCCATCATTCAATAAAATAATATAATTTTGGAAATAAATTATTGTTATTCATTCTACATTTTTAATATTTCAATTGTTCATTTTACTAAATGAAAAAGCTTTAAAATGAAAAGAAGATTCCCTGCACACATATTCCTATGTTATCCAATTGGCAACCATATTTCTAAAGGTAATAAAATAATATTTTTAATTCTATGGTTGATTAAATGTATGGAAAACTATTTTAAAAGTAATAATAATGGTATGCGTTTTAATTGTATGTATGTGAGGAGCACATGTTATATTAGATTGTATTATAGAAAGAAGAAAAATGAAAAAAGAATGAATTGTTAATTTGGTTATATTATGTCAAATGTCACTCAATAAAATAATTTAAAAAATTGACAAAAAATCTTAAAATTATAAACTAAATCTAAAGATAAAATGCCACAACTCATTAGTTTACATAATCATTAAAATCTTATTTATCTGTTCAATACAATTAACAAAAAATAAAAGAATGTTGATTATTAGTGTCCCACTAGACTAAAAAATGAGGCATACTATTGTGTTTTCTAAGTGTTGCATGCATACCTCAATTTAACGGATCAAATTGTGTTATCAAAATCAATATTTCTTGTTGAGGAAGTGGTATTAGAGCTAGTTTTGTTGATGTAATCATCATATTAGGGAGGTGGTATTAGAGTTGGTCCTTGTGATGATAGGAGGAAATACCAAAATGCAATTTTTTCTTGGGGTTTCTTAACTTGTATTCACAGCATTATGATCTTGTTGCAAAAGTGAAAAGGTTTGGGATGTTGAATGCACTAACAAAGGAGTTGCAAGGGGTTTCCAAATCTATTTTTTGTGTGCAAAAAGGTCTCAAAAAAAGTTTGGCATGTACTTGTGGTTTGAGCATTTTAGAAGGTGTACACTGGGTGAGCCATCAAAGGATGTGCATTTGGTACTTTTTGGGCCACACCATTTGGAGCTACTTATTTTATGGGTACTCTAGTTTGCACTCTCTTTTCTTTTGTTGAGGGGTGACTTGCATGTGATTTTGCAAGTTTGTAAAGACCCAAGATTGGGCAACATTTGTACTTTATTGCATGGTTGCAAGAGTGCATTTTTTCTCTTTGAGAAGGATAATATTTGTTGCATCTTGTAATGTTGAAATAGTTTGTTGAAGAGTAGAGAAGCAAGAAAGTGGAATGTGTAGGGTTGCATGCTTAGAGGAGGTAATAAAGACCAGGGATAAAGATAACGTATCTAATTCCTAGGTTACTTTTGAGGCCAAAAGTTGCACATGAGTGGACTTAATGGACATATTTAAATAATGCTTCTAAGGACTAATGTAAATAGATTCTTTTTCAAATTTTTCCCATGTGTTTCTTGGATAAATTAAGGGGAAAGTTGCCATGTTTGGAGATTGGATGGACTTGGGTGTTGCCAAGCCACATTATTGAGGATTATTAAGTTGAGATTTCTTAAGATTATTTTTTGTTTGGTGAGCTTTAGGGGACCAAAAGCTTCTTGGTTAAAAATATGTGATTTTAATTTAGTCCAGTTGTTTGGATATGTTTTTGACATTTGGACCATTAAGGTCATGAGTGTGTAGTTGTATTATAGGGCCAAAAGTAGTAGTCAAATAAGGTCAAATACAGAGTATTTTTGTATATTCTTGTTCCTCCCAAAATTATATGCATTTTCAAATTAAATGGCATCACATTTCAAGTTGTTACACAAAATTTATGGCTTTAGAAATGTTTTTGTTAATGTCATTGGAGTTGTTGATGAAGTACACTAGAGTTTTTGAAAAAGACACAATTGTAATTGAAGTCATGAGTAGTTACTATAGAAAAATCATGATATATCTTTTTAATCTTTAAAAATTGATGACATTAAATTATTTTGGTAACTTTACAAGTGGCATAAACATTGTATGTGGAAAAATATGCATCATATAAGTTATAAAAATATAAAAAAATGATTGTGAAAGACCAAAAGCCCAAATTTTAATTAGAAACCAAAAATAGTGACTTTTAGGGTTCCAAAGAATGTGATGCTTTGGTTTATCTTCCTTTTGGTCTTATCTTTGGCTAAATGAATCTTTTTGACAAGTATTCCACATATAGAACAAGGGGGATTCTCATTGTACTGTTGGTTTTAGTCCAACATAAGATTATTGCATGTTGTTGGAATAGTTTTCCTCCGTGTAGAGAGTAGTTGTAGGTTCATGGAAGCTCCAAAAATGAGAGAGGTCTCCATGGTTATCAAGATGGAACGTTGTTTACCTACATATCATGTCTTTTTTTATCTTTTATCTCATTCATGATGGAGGATGTGTGAGTTTTTTTGTGTAGAGTTGTGGGTTTTAGTCATTCTCTCTATTTTATGCAGGTTTTAGTCCTTTCGAAAATTGTAATAGGATTTGTTGCAAATTTATGTCATCTTCAAGTTAGTCCATAGATGTGTTGGAGCTTGGTATAAGATGTAGAGCATTTATAAATCCGATGAGGAGATCTATGCACATGTAAGGTTGAGGATTGGTGGCATGAGGAGAAAGTGCTCACTCCTATAGGAATTTTCTACCATTTGAGGGTTTCTCTTGAGTATATTTGTGTTGCATATTCTTTGTATTTGTGATGCAATTTTTTTCCACACTTTGAGATGTTTCTATTTTATCCTATAATGCACATGTTATAGGTAGTTGTTAGGAGTTAAAAGAACTTAGAGGAAGTTTTTGACATCTCATTTCCAAATCTATACATTGTGTATCAAAGCACAACATAACTACCTAGAGTTTATAATTCAAAGAGGTCGACGACTTAAACAATCCTAAATCACTAAAAAAAATAAAGTATTTAACCTAGACACATACTTTCAATAGGATTGGAAACAAGAGAAAGGTCTCAAGATATTAGAGCTCATTACTCACAAGTGATAATGCATATAAAAATAATTTCCTAGATATGTAGGTCATTTAATCCAAACTCTTCAAGAGATTTTGTGCAATGGTGGTGGAGATGCATTCCAAAAATATAGGGTGCAAATTCATTCTAAGGAGTTTGCAAATGTGTAAGGTACATATTCATTCCAAGTAGTTTGGCTAAATATAAAACTAAAAAACTTTATCAACTTATATTTTTGGACTTACTAGCAATTGTTCAAGGTCAATGAATATTCAAAGCAAAAATCCTACTATATAGAGCTTATCAATTGACTTTTGAAAAACCATAGAATTTTCTAAAGTGACTCAAATTTCCTATTAAGCATATTGTATGGGATGAGATAGATGCACTTCAAGCTCTCTAGGATGAATTCATACCTTAAATGTTTGAAAATTTGAGGGACTTTAGTGAATGATAAAATCTAAGTGATGCAATAGTAAAATTAGTGAGGTCAACCAAGTTCTTCTCATGTATGTGAAAAAAAGAAAATAATTAATAATGAATAGTTTTTTATTAAAAAAATATTTTCATTAGAAGAATGTGTTTGAATATTATAACTATTCATGGTAAGAGTCAATTGAGAGTTGTTCATAGGTTGAGCATGATAAACACATAAGCATGGCCACTACTTCATACTTAATAGCATTGGTGTCATTGTGATCTAATTTTTTTGTAGGTGATGAAGGATTTGTTGTATCTATAATAGAAGAAAAAGATCAATATATTTTTGTAGGGTTTAAATATGTTGACATGCTTGCTTTAACAAAATTTATGGCAAAATTTGCTAGATTCACACAAAGACTTGACCATTTGATTAGATGATTGCACTACGTTTTATTGAAAACAATATTCTCATAATGTCATGTGCATACCAAATCTCTTAAAATACATTAAATTCAAAATAAATGTAATCCAAACATTGTAGTCATTATACTTTTTTTTAGTGAAAGCATAATAAATACTTAGAATAATAACTTCACCTTACATATGCAAATATTGAGCAAACGATTTTAAAAAACAAAAAACTTTAGGAAGTAATAAGATAATTGATGAAATGTTTCAAATAAAATTAATAACAATTGAAAATAAATACAATTCACATGTTATATCATCATATTTGTTTTAAATGAAAACATAATAAATGTTTAAAATATGAACTTTGCATTATATAAAAATATGGAACATTTTTTCATAAAATATTTAATATTTAATATCAAAAGACATTCTACAATAATAGGAAGGAATAAAGTGTAATGGTGTAAATATGCTAAAAAAGTTGTTATCTTTTAACTTAAATTTGGTAGCCACTTACATCTCAAAATATTAATATTTAATAATAAACATAATGTTTTTAAAATAAGCAGCATATAAAATTTATGTCTCCATATATACAATAGATTAAATAATTCTACCATATATACAATAGATAAAATAATTCTACAATAAAATAAAATAACTCCAAATTAATATCTCTCAGCATTTTTGTTACACCCCAATTGTGTAATTACTATTTACTATTACTATTTAGGGTAAATGTGAATGTAATGTGAATTTTGTGGATGAATAAATTGTGCTTGCACTTTGTTATAAATGCATTATGAATGCATGTTATCTCATTTAATGTTATGTGATAAAATGCATATATCAGAAATGGATGGATATTGATTTGATATTCTAACTTTGGAGATGTATTATGTGAAATGCATGTTTTGTCGAATAGCTAACCACCTTAGGCATATGTTAGTGGATGCAGGTACATGTTCAATTCTTCCAAGCGAAGGGGAAGTATCACTTAGGAGAAAGTCTTGGTCGGGTAACTAGTAACATAACCTATATGAGCTTACACACACCATAGTATAATAATTGAGTTGGCTTATTATGTGGGAAGTTGGTAAATCATCCTTAGTTTGATATGCCTGCATTAGTAAGAGTCTTGTTTACTATTGAATGCATTATTGCATGATGTTTAGCTATTTGAGCTTGTGAGTTCTTCCTTATTACTATGCTTGTATCGATGAATAGGTCATACAAGGAATATGTATGTACGTACACACAGACATGTCAATGATAGACCATACACATGAAGAAATGCGTACATAAGGGTACATAGGTAGACGTATCTAGGCACGTTTATGCATGAGTTGCTTATACACATGGAAGTATCCCATGGATCTAACGACATGTATATGTATACGTATAAGTATATCGCTAGTAGGCTCTTATCAATACAATAGTAATTGTGTATGATTTTGGTGTGTGAATCAAATGTATATATATATATATATATATAACGTATCCATATGTATATATGTATCGATATACACGTATGGTGGCAAATGGACATGCCCATACAAATGTATCGATATATGTATACATACGTGTACATGTACATAGAGGTATATATATATACACAATCAATATATTGTTGTAACAATGTGATTGCTATCTTAATTGTATTCATATGTATATCAAAATATACTTGCTTTATTGACATATGATAAATATGGATATACTAACATATGTGTGTACCAATAATATGTATATATATGTATGTATATGTACATATGTGTTATGTAAATATATATTTAAATATTATATATGGCTTTGAAGTCGATTATCATTAACAAACTTAGAGGCCGATTTAATAGCTAAATCAAAGGCTGAAGTATGATATATTTGTGACTATATTCTAAAGCTACATATTACTCTTGTTGACCATGTATGAAGAGTTAGTATTCTGCAATCAATGAGCAGCCATTAAGTCAATATATGGAGAAAGACTAAGTCGACACCTTTTGTAGAAACACCTTGGACTTAGTAAACTCTAAACACCATATCATTAAGCAAATATCATCATTTGCAAAATGTGTATAAGGTAATGAACAACAAGCTGACGACTTGGTCAAACTGTTTAAATGTGTGAATCGACTCATGTACCAAGACTTAGTCGATGCATGCTTGGTGTCATATATTTGATATTGACTGATTCAAATATAATGTTAACCACGTCAACTCTGTAGGAGGTTATTGATGCTTTGGTGCCACCTTTGAATCCTATTTTCTGTAGATGTTTATTGTGAAGGAAATTCAAATTAAACCTTTTCCATCATGTGCTTATTTGAACTAGTCTCTTGCTGTTGTCATCTAAAGAAATTGACCTGTAGCTTGTTTTAGCTGAGTATATGTGCTTATATGCACGCCACCTTTTAACTGAGATGATTGTGAGTTGTTTTGCATGGTAATTGCTGTCAAAACTCATGCCTAATCTGTAGGCTAAGTGGTATCCAACCTACTGTATAAATAGTAGAGCAAGCTCACTTGTTTGGGACACCTTCCTTATTCATTTGTGCTCAACATTTTTATGTGCATTAGCTCTGCATTCCTATTTGCTTAATTCTATGATATTCTGTGAGAGAGAGTTATGAGTGGCTATGAGAGTATAGTATATTGGGAGAAGTATTTTCTCAACTTGTGAGTTAGAGTTTATTGAGACTTTGTTGGAGAGATCGAAACTAAGCTAGCTATTGTTTTAGGAGAGTTGTGTTGCAGCCAGTCAATTGGATAGCTTATTACATGCATAGGGATAATCTTCCTTTATTTGGCTTAGTTTTTGAAAGATTGTTTCTTGATTGCTTTAACTAGTCTATTGTGAATACTTGCATTTAGGGAAAAGTAGTGATTGCTTTGAAAGAGAGTAGAAGTTGTTTACTATATTGTGAAATGCTTGTAGTTACTCCATGATAGAAGAGATTGTTTGTCATAGGTATTCTTATTATACTAGATGTCAATAAACAAAAATAGCTTAAGGGATACTCATAGCTAGTTATTTGATTATGCTAGATAGCTAGTAAGTTACTCCTGGGATTGTTGTCCATTGAAGGGAGGGAAGTAGTACTTTTTCTTAATGAGTAGAGATACCTTAAGTTTGTGTTAAAGGTGATAGGTTAATTTTGGGATTTAAGTTTACTCATGGGAGGGATTACCTATGCATAGATATAATGGCCTTAACTCAAAATGAGCTTGAAAAGTGTAAGTGAATGGTAGACCATCACTCGAAGTACTGTGTGAGAACACTTTGGCCAAAGTAGTGTGATTGTCTGGGGCTCCACTATTAGTTCACTGTGTCCATTTAATGCATGATAGTTACCTTGTGTAGGGTTATAAAACCTAGTTGTGTAGGGCACAACACTAAGCTCAGTGTGGTTTGTTGTACGGAGTTACCCAACCAATCTCTTCATCGAAGGGTAGGGTCATCTATCATTGATAGATGTGTGGGGGACCACATATGAGTCAGTGGTTGGCGGAAAAGCGCTTGAGTGATGCTTCTCCTCCTCAATAGATGATAGAATCAAAGGTTTTGAAAACGGATTCCTAGACTGGATCTATATCTTATGTTCTAAAGCTCGGTGGAGCTGTGTTTGTAAATGTGTACATTCTTGTAATATTGTAGATTGGTGAAATTATAATGGAATACAAAGGAAGTTTTGAAATAAGTGTTATTTCGATAGTGTATGTAATTTATATTGTGGAAAGAAATTTTTTTATTGCTATGTTTTGGCATCATGGCATATCACTTTAGATGAAAACATTAAAAATTTTACTGTGAAAAACACCGGAATTGTTACAATTTTTTAAATAAATATATTTAAGATATCTATACTAATTTAAATAAAATTAATAACCATCCTAATATCAATCGCTGCACATGTTAAACATCAAAGTCCAAAGACAAATTTAATTGCTAAAACAGGAATTAATACATTAAACATCAAAATCCAAAGCCAAATGTAATTGTTCGATGAAAAGAAAAGCCAGAAAAAAATAAATAGCTTCTCTTACACCATGGAAGGCATGTTGATTACAGGAGATGAATGGAACACCTTGCTTAAATTTACATTAAATCTCAATGGTTGCTTTCTTTTGTAACTTGTCTCCTGTGAGCCTGCGGGGACAGACCTCTCCTCTTTGTTTACCCAAGAATGCGCTCCTCCTATTCCTGTCGTCTTCCCACTTCTAATCAAGAAGAGCTCTTGAAGAAGCTCCTTCATGGAGGGCCGCCTCTTCACATCCTCATTTAGACAAGCTTCTGCTAAATTAGCCACACTTTTCATGGCTTCCATGTTATCATTTTCCACCAACTGAGTGTCAAATAATTCACCAAGGAGGCCCTTGCCTTTTCTAGAGAGAAATAAATCCGCCAAGATACGTTCCTCTTTTGCTCTGTCTACAGACATAGGCTTCATGCTGGTTAAAAGCTCCACCATCACAACCCCAAAGCTGTAAATATCTGTTTTCTTCGTGAGTTGAACAGTCTTGTAGTAATGTGGATCCATATAACCCAATGTCCCCTTAACATCGGTAGTCACATGGGTATTGTCCAATGGCATTAGACGTAAGACGTGACAATCCGAAGTCTGATAGCTTGGCAGAGCATGTGGAGTCAAGTAAAATGTTTGCAGACTTAATATCTCTATGTACAATTGGAACCGAAGCAAAAGAATGCAGATAAGCCACTGCTTCTCCAGTCTCTATTGTGATCTGTAACCTCTGATCCCATGTCAAGAATTTGGTCCCATCCTTTCCATGGAGATGGTCTGACAGGGTGCCGTTGGAGACATATTCATAGACCAGTAATGGAATTCGAGTTTCCAAACAGCAGCCCAAGAGTTTTATAATGTTTTTGTGATCGATCTGAGACAGAATTATGACTTCATTGATGAATTGATTGATCTGTTCCTCATCAACTTCTTTGCATTTTTTTATAGCCACTAATCGGCCTTCTGCCAGTTTTCCCTGGTAAACGTTCCCAAAACCTCCAACTCCTACCTTGAGATCTTCAGAGAAATTGATGGTTGCCTTTACAAGCTCTGCTTCTGAGAATATAGTGGCTTTCCTCCGCCCTCTGTCTGAGGAGATGTATTCCTGAAGAAGAAGGCCTCTGTTTTGCAGAAAATACTTTCTTCTCAGAAGCACCTGTTTCCTTTTCTTCACTACCCAAAATATGGCTCCTGCAATCACTGGTCCTCCTACCAAGGAGGAAAGGATTCCTGCTTTACACAGTAGCAATATTCATGAGCCACTGTCGAAAAGTTTTAGAATCTATTGTAGATGGCTATTATTCAATTTCTACATAAACTTTAAAAATATAGAAAATACCTATAAGCAGGGGAGAGAGTATGCTGTCGTTTGTGCAGCTGGTTTTACCATCACCTTTCCCCTTTGCACATAAACAAGTGTAAGAGCCATTCGTGTTCACACATCTTCCCACCGGTGGTGGAATGCAAAGATTCATTGGCGAAATACCACATTCATTTATGTCTGTAGGATTCCATTTCAAGTAACAAGTAACAAATTTACATTAGCTGTCTGTAAATGAACACTGAAAAAGAACAAACCCAATACCCAGTCCCACTGATTTATTAATTTTGAAATAATATGAAAGGCTAAAAGCTGGTGATTGTCCACTACCAATTCATCCCCCAATTAATGAGATTGGTTGCTATTTCATCTTTTATTTTATATGATAGACTCCCCCTTTTTGTGTCACATTCTGTTCAGATGCCCCAGTCAGGAGCATCTTTTCCTTGGTTTTACACCAGAAGCCTTGTCCGTTGGGATTAAGCTGCACCCAGCATATTGGCTGCAATATTTTACCCATTTGGAAGCCCTTTTACTTTTACCCCTTGTGCTGCTCTCAGTTGAGATGAATTAATTATTTTTGTTTGTGAAATACAATAAATAAAATTCTTTTGTCGTTCAAATCCATTAGAGGAGAAATTAAAGTAGCAAAAAGAATAGACAGACAGCAAAGCAAACGTGGTTGTTCATACATTTTCATATTAAGCAGGTGAGGCGCGGGGATCAAACTATAAATCCATGTTGCTTATAATATGGATAACCCAATTCAAGTTTGGCTGTGCACTGAGCATACGTTCTTCAATAGAGTATGTACAACTCTCAGGAGGCAGGGGATTCCTTCACTCCGCCAGTGACTAGGGGTACTTCTAATTTTACTGAACTGATAGGAACTTTCAAATTTTAGATAATCAATGTTCCTTAGGATGCCCCTTGTGAAATTTGGCTGTGGAGAAAATCTTCAGTATGGTAACTACAGAGATTCATGGAGTGCTGGTGACTAGAGGTTATACCGACTTGTAACTGAAGGTGAGGATCTACTACAACTAATCCATTTGCCTGTGGAGAAACTCTTCAACAGGTGATACAACAATTCCCAGGAGGCATGACATCCCAGCGACCAGGGATACACCTAATTGTACTAAGTTTGAGGACCAACTTCCGCCCTGCGAAGGTGAAAAGCCCAATGATTCTAGGTGTGTGCTCGGCAAGAGGGTTTGCCCTACATACTTTACATACCCTCCACCTAGCGGAGTTTTCAGTGAATATAAGGGTACATCTCAATTGGCAAAACATTAAGTAAATAACCTGCAGATACGGTTGGCATGATAGAGTCCTCACCATAATGAATATGAAGAAGTGGAGAATGAGCAGAGAGAAAACACACTTCTCCATTAGCAAACTCTACAGTGGGATGCATATTTCTAACATTGCGTGGCAAAAAAGGTTGAGTTTAGACTTTAGATCATAACCTGACTTTTAGAGTATGCTATCTGGATTACGGAGTGTGGGTGTGTTGTTTGCAGCCCTATTACCAATATCTGGTTTTTAGCCTAAATATATACCAAGTATTGTGGAAACATTTGCTGTCGTTGGTATGACATGGAGGTACATAATGTTTTTGTGTATGGATAGAGGGCAACCCTATTGTCTGTCTCCATAGGGTGAAATTAAAAGTTATTTACAATTAAGATTCTGTTATTCCTGTTTGACTGTGTGGAAAGGCTCTAGATTAAAAGTGTCTTCAAACAAGCTACTTTCATGTTTCATGAAGTAGCACAGTAATATTGTAAATCGATTGTATGTCCTAATAAATTAAATGAAGAAAAAAACCCAAAAATAAAACGTTTAGTACCATACCAGTGCACTGGACGCCTGCCTGGTAACCATCACCTTCATACCCCTCGTCACATCTGCACACCTTGTAACCAGGCATCCCGGTAACATCAAGGCAATGAGCATTCCTTGAGCAGGTAAGATTACCCATTTGTTTTGCAGAGGAACAAGTATCAGCTTTAATACCCCAATCGATCTTGAGACCATAAGTACCAGCCCCAAGTCTTCCTTTATCAGGAGCCTGTATCTTGAAGGTCGTGGGGTCGAGTATGGTAGAGAACACACATTCTCCAGACGGCAGCTGCTCATACGGCTGCACCGAAATATTAACTCTTCCCCAATTTTCTATCAAGGTAATTTGGCAGCAACCAAACCCATTACAGTAGTCTGGATGGTAGATCTTCAAACAAGAAGCCGCGCACATTCCTCCAACTATTTTGTAGCTTGTTTGAAGGTAGTAGGAAAGAAGGATCCATTGGCGTAACAGCCAACCGAGGCAAACACATTGGATCCCGATATTGTGAAGGGTCCCTCCCTCGGCAGTGAAAAGAATTGGTGTGCGGTCTGCGAGACGTTGCAACTGATTGCTTTCAGATGTGTAACATTGATTCGCAGAGAGTTGTATGAGAGACTTAAGACCTGGTATTCACCTGTAGGTGTGGAAATGAATGGTACACTCCCCTCTCCGAATGTGGAGTTCTGTTTGCATACAAGAGAGAAACTGGAGTGACCACAATTCGAACCCTCGATGTTGAAGGGATAATTTATTTGGAGATATCCGCAAGCCTGCGGATAGCTGCAACCATTATCTCCTCCCACCACACCGAAGCAGAATGTCATACACAGAGCAGTAATTATTGCCAGAGTCTCAGATGTCATTCTTTTATCTCCAGGAGTTGACATGAGAATCTGTCCAAGCGTTGACATGAAAATTTGGACTTCGAGTACCAGGCCCGGATAACTTGTAATTCTCTTAGATTTCACTTTTCTCAATTTTCAACTGCAAAGAATATGTTGGGCAGTGCTCCCGATACCTACAAGATTTGGTACGTGTATGCTAAGAAATATAAAGTTGTCTGTACTTTTTTACTATATAATTTTTTATTTAAAAAATAAATAAATATGTTAGTAATCTCTAGTTTGAATTAGATAGTTTATAAAAAGCTGACTATGGTATTAGCACTTGTACCGGAGGGGGTGCAAGGGTTACCCCGATAGAAAAATATAGAGAAGTAAGAGGGGGTGTGACATGTAGTTTAGTACTTGTATATATATGTATGTATATTTTTACAAAGTTGCATGTAATATATATTTGGAGATAAAGCTAGCCACCACGACTAGAACAAACAAAGTTTTAGTCTCACAATAGAAAATAGAAATTATGAAAAGATAATGGGTGTATAACCATCTGTATTAGAGAATAAAGAAGTAAACATAAAATTTGTTCATTCTAGCTTGTTCAAATTATATAGAAAATTTCAGTAATATGTAGAGTTCTAACACCTTTGGCATTTATTTCGTACTCCCAAATATATACAATTTTGTTTGAATTAAATACAAATTGCTTGTAATATATAGAGAACACCTCTAGGATGTTTTGCATACTCCTTTATTATTTGAAAATAATATATGTATGTGTAAACTAAGATGTAAGTATTTGCCCCTAGTTTGTAGCAGTGTATGGAATGTAATGGGGTGGATGCACGGATAAACGAATGGATGAATGGAAGTGTGAGGCATGCAAAGGATGCCAAGGATTACAATTTGGATTGTGAATGGTCATTTGGAGAATTGTTGATGGCTCAAATAACGGTGGGTATGGTGAATGATAACGACCCATGTCAAGAAATTTACCATAAGCAAGTGTTAAGTGTACAATAAACGTTGACCAAGATCAAGATTGATTTTGATTATGGATGGCGATGGGTGAACATGGATTTGATAGATGGTTCATAGATGAACAAATTTATTATGGATAAGATGGATGGAGTGTTGGATTTATTATGGATGTGGTAAGATGCTTCTACCTGATTTGGCGCATGTAGATGTTCGATTTTGCACAACACATTTTTGCCACTATAGTGGTTCTTATTGAAGGGCAATTTTTTTTTTGTGTATCTGCTTGTTATTTTATTTTTTGAAAATATTAGAGTCATCTAGATGCACACATCACGATAGGGAGCCATTAGAGTCCTTATGATAAAGACTTGTTGTCAACACACGATTAATGCGACCTTTGGATATTATGGATGTCAAAGTGTATGGTGGTGAACATTGAGAGATATGAGATGTAGATTGTTTGGTTGACAGTTTGGATATGTTTTTTCCAAACTTGGGAGGATGAGCAATGGTAGGTGGATATGGAGATTCAATTGGAACAAACTTTTTCATATATCTTGTAGTTCGCTCCTGAAGCTTTCTTGTGCAATGTTGGAATTTTTTTGATGGATGAACTTCCCTTCTTGATTTTTTCCCCATAGTTTCTTTGACTAATGGAGGTTGATAGGGATAATTTTGTTTTGTAATTTTTGGTATCCATTTGAATTTTACTTGTCTATTTTTTTTCAATGATTATTTTACCTCAGCCATTTGCTCCTTTCTTTGATATACACTGTTCTCATGTGGTTGGGAAAAAATTATGGATGGGATGATGCGTGAATGGTGATTGAAGTTAT